>WYDI02001658.1:5179-21860 GCA_009867235.2 Psittacus erithacus
ATCTTTATAGAACTACATGTATGTGAATTCCTGTCCTGGTGGGTGCTTCTGACCACTGCTAAATTGAAAACAGAAGTCTGTGTAGGGTGGACAACTTGGAAAATGCTATATACAAGGTACAGAACCTCAGATAATAAAAGCACTACTGATGTTCTAAATTTAAATCAACAAAAATCTCAAAATGTGAAATGATTTGCAAAACAACTTGCTTGTTATTCTGGACTGTACCACAAAGTAGTGAAGCGTAACCAGATTTGTATTCTGTTTTCTTTATCTGAATGCCTCATGTTACAGGCAGTAGCACAGATTTGGGTAGCCACAGAAATCCTGTTATTTTCTGTAGTGTGGGAATTCTTCCAGGGCGTCTAGAAAACTGCAAACACATGCAAGAAGGTCATCCTCAAAACTTCATTCATTTGATTTCAGATGAAAGGTACAGAAATAGGAAAAAAGGCAACTCCCCTCCCTCTTTGTACTATTGCATGAAAATCTACAAACATTTTGGGCTTTGACTTACAGCAACCATACTTTTACGTACCGCTATCTTTGAGCTTTTGCTGGAATACGTATTTTTTTATTATTCCCCAAGTGTTTATGTTTCATGTGTACCAGTGAAGCGCCTACCCCTGTATATGCAACACAGGAACGTAGGAGAAGTGACTATGAATTATATGTTAGAAAGTCAGAAGGTTTAGTAAGCAGTTGGGGCTGGTTTTTTGTGGTTTTTTTTTTGTGTGTGTGTGTGTTGGCTTTTTTTGTTGTTGTTGTGAGGTTTTTTGTTTGTTTGTTTTTCCTTATTTTTTTATTCACTAAAAGAAATTAGTAATATTTAATGGTTTAGCTGGTATATGGCATTATCTTGGAGATCCAGCCATGAATCAAATTATCACTATGTTCTGTTAACTCTATACAACTGGTAATGTGAAGGCAGTGTAAAATAACAGTGATTAAAACTGGTTCAAATACCAGGCAGCTTACAGTAGCAGCAGTTTTGGAGAACATAGTCCTTAATTATTGCAAATTTAGTTTTCCTGATTCAGAATTTTGAACCCTTGTTATTTTTTGCAAAATAACCCATAAATATTAACTGATCAGTGACTGATGTAGAAAGCATCTCTTTTGGGAACATGGGAAAAATAGGATATGGCGTTGATCAGAGCCTGCAATTCTTTGAGGCCTCTTCATGTGGCAGGGAGCATGTACTGCATTAGAAAATGCTAATAGACAGACTATGACATTCCCCCATCCCATTAAGCCTGAAGGAGTGTCAGGATTTGCCATCTGGCTCTCCATGTGCACCACTTTTGTCAAATTTATTCTTTTTTCTTCAGTTGTTCATCCTCCTTTTTTTCTTGGTTTTGTTGCTGCCACCACCAGCCCTTTCATCCTTCCTCCCCTTGGAACAGAAATCTTCATTTTATCTAGAGATGCTTTTCTCCCTTCTGCTTCTGCCTGCCCACAGACGCTAATAACAGCTCCTTCTCAGGAGTCTCTAAAGCAATCAGGCAGCAGAAGCAGGCAGTGCTAAAAAGCAAGCAGATCTTGGTAGCAGCCTCCAATTTTTTCTCTTCCCTTTCTCTGCAGCAGTTACCATGTGCCTTCACCTCTGCAGAAACCTGTAAATGTGGTAATATTCATCTGATGGAATGGACCGAGTAGAGAGAAACAGCAGCATATGAAGTAGTTTCCTAAAGTACTAAACTGAATTTAAACTTAGTTGATTTTACTGCATTTTGTGAAACTGACAAAACATCTGAAATGTAGATAAATATTCTGCTGCTGTTCGATGTAGCTAAAATGCCTGATGAACATGATACACATAAGAAGATTGACTGCTGTCATGTTAAACATAGAATACTGAAATAGTGAATAAAATGCTACCCTATGTATTTTGGGTGAAAATGCAATAAATGTTCTAATTCATAAGGGAATGTTCTTAGACTGAGTAGAAATGAAAATATTTAATTTTCTATGCATGAGTGTCTATAATATTACAGAGAAAATGTGAATAAGTAGGGTTTGTTTTTATTACAAAGGCAAGATTTGGATACTGTATCCTATGCAGGAAAATCAAATAAGATGTTCTGTCAGGAAGATAAAAAATAAATAGCATTAGTTCTCTAGGCTGATTCTAGGCTATCAAAAATATGTCCAGTCTAACATAGATGGCATTTAGTTATAGCACAGATGAATATTTAGTAATACTCTGCGGAGACTGAAAGGATGGCTTTTGTTTTCCCAGACACTTGAAGACATGATATTCAAAATGTTTCCTTTGTTTGGTGTCAAAAAGTATCATGATCATTTTGCCAAATAGCACGCAAACAGAACTATCAGGGGATATGCTATGCTGACAGGCTCTGAGTTAGAAGATTAGTTTTGAATTAACAAAACTTCAAGTAATTTTCTAGGTTTTTCAGTCTAATGTAGGACAGATGTTTTATAAATAGTACAATGCATAACATAATAAGTGGCTTTAAAGATTTTCAATAAGGTCAAAGCAAAACCTATTTTGGGGGCAATTGGCAGGTGGCAACAAGTAAAGTGTAAATTAAATCCCAAATCTGTTTTTCAAAACAAAAGCAAGTGTGACTTAGATTTGGTAATGAATAGACAGTTTCAATGAGGCAGTTGAATTAAAAAGCAACAGTTGTGCATTTTCATAAGCAAGAGAGAGTGCAACTTGATTGTTCCTTCAGTTTTTGCTGGAGTTGTCAATAAATGCCAGAATAGGAGATACTATCCTTTATGAATTGATACCCATTGTACAGGCATGGCCCTCTTTGGGAACGTGGGGGAACCTCTGTACAAAGGTACCAGAATATTTTATTCCTCATCTTTAATAGTAATAACTTTATCCATATGAAGATGATTCTGTTTGCATCTACTCTGAGAGTTATGTGTTATGCAGAAGATCATGTTCAGCACAGCGGTCCTCAGGTACAACAGACGTACTAAGTGAAGCAGACTTCAGTCAGACTTGTTAATGAGAGATTAACAATGCAGGTTATGCTATACTGGCTGCACCAACCTAGTTGAAGTGAGGCAACTCTGCAGCACAGATGAGATTGCAAATTGTGCTGACTGTGCAGTTGATAGTGCAGTGATATCTCCCTTCTAATTAATTTATCCAGCTGTGTGTTCTGGGCACTGACTCCAGGTCAGCAAAGAGTCTGAGCACATAATATACAGACTGTATTTTTAAGTTTAAAAGCTTATGATTATAGTCTCTCTTGAATCAGGGCTTACATGATAAAACTGAAACTGGTATAGAAAATTTCCTGGTTTTGCAGACAAATGCAGAAGAGTAGTTTTATATAAGCAATATTAAAAGCAACACTGACAAAACAATGGAAGAATGGGTTCTTGAAAACTGCCAGTAGGGCATGAACAGGAAGGATTATGCAGTAGAAAGAAAAAAACCTGTTTCTTAAGTCAGATGCATTGCGCACCAGAATCTCAGCATTCATTTAATGGGAAAGTAACTTTCTGCTTGATAAGAATGCAAAGAATATCTTGAAAGCATGAACCAGATGGGAAGTGATGTACTTTGATAGGCTTCATCAGTAAAGCCTGAAAACCACAACCTTTGTGTATTTTAATAACCTATTCATATCAATGCTCCATTCATCTAGCTACCAAATGATGACACCTAAAAATATACATCACTGGTTCTAACTCAGCAACAGCTAGAAGCAAAAAGACGTCTGATTACAATAAAGGGAGTATATCTGCAGGGAGTGACTTCTTTGTTGTCACACAGGAGATGACAGAAGATTTAGCCATTAGAAAAGATAGACCACTAATTTGCTTCTCTATTTAGGGAGAAACAAGGCCCAAGATTCTCAGAAGAATGAAGCTTGACATTCTGTTCTGGTAAACCCAGGGAGACACAAGCAAAAAAGGTAACATTCCAGTATATTAAGTCAAGTCTGTCAGAACTTAGCAGTGGTACTACTTTTAGCATATAGACATACTGATTAGAGCTGCAGTTTGGCATTCAGAGTCAGCAGAGCTAGAAGAACATCAGTACTTCTTTTCTTTCCATGTCTAGTGATTAATATTCAGTAATATATCTTGCAACAACTACTTTCCTTATAATACCTGTTGTTTACAAGCTATTAAAATAACTGTTTAAAGCTACTCTTGTGTGTCCGTAATCCAAAGCTACACTTAACCTGTGTGTATAGAATGTTTGTCTGGCTGCGCACTTGCAGAGCCAGTACAAAATACGGAGTAGACTAAGCAGGTGGTAGAATGACTAATCTCTATACTTATTGCAGAGTAATACTGGTTTATACCCTAATCTGTGTAGTTATCTTTGGATATAACCATCTTCAGAAACTTAACAACCAGAAAATTTATAACATGCAATACTTTGGTTTTCCACCATAATCTTTATGTAACTTTGTTTATTATTACATTTAATAATGTTTGATTTTAGGCTGTGGCTTCCAAGCTTTGTTGTTGCCATCCTTTTCTTCGCTTGTATTTCTACTTGGAACTAGAAATATTAATCAGTGAATGAGTAACAGAATTTGGGATCTAATTTTTTAAGTTCTTTATCTGAATTTGCAAGACTTCTAGAGCGATTTCTTACCATTAACTGTTGGCGTTCAGTTGTAGAGTGTTTCTGAATGTGTGAAAGTCTCCTTTTTTAATAATATCTTTTAGCAATGTGTTCTATTGGGGGGTATGGCGTGGGGAGAAGGAGGAACTCAGATTACAAGTTTTAAACTAGTATTCATTTTATCAGTAAGCATTCCTGAATTGTAAATGAGGGACAACAGAAACTTCCAGAGTCTTACTTTGTTCTAGTCAGTGTTAATGTTTGGTTTTACTATGCGTTCACATGTTTTTCTTTTCTTTTTGTTTTCTTGCCTTTTCATATTCCTCTCACCTCTGACCTCCTTGCGTTTTAAGTTTTCCTCATACTTGCTTGTTAGTACTCTTAAAGTTTTGACTGTTGAGCTGGGCAACTCGATACTTCTGTTGTAGGGACTATGGTGATTTTACATTAGGGCTATAATAACTGATCTTTTCTCAGTTAAGAAGCCCACCTGAAGACAAACTGATTTGGGTCAGACTGAAACCAATACTTTTGAGGGTTTGTGAAGAAACTTACAGATTTCTTCTGGTTGTTTTAATAAAAGTGTAAAACTAGACTAATGAGGGAAGATAGGTGATTCTTACAAGGTCCAGCAAATGCTAGGGCTGATTGTTGTCATCCACCGTACCTGTTCCTTTCAGTTTTTGCTCTAGTATATTTTTAAGCAATTTCTACAAAATTCCACAAAATATTTTGTTGAGAAAAAAGAAAAAAAAAAACAAAACCCCCCAAAAAACCCCAACCAAACCAGCAATTCTAACCCTTCCCAGTGTTTTTTTTTTCAGCTGAATGTATTTGTATCTGGTATAACTGCCAATTCATTCTTCAACAATGTTATTAACCCAAGAATGTTTTATCAGTCATTTCCAGAGTAACATGAAGTGCCTAATTTTTATATATGTCTGTATTCCTATATAAATATGCTTAAAAACAAGCTAGGAGCTTGTTCAACACAAGTTGCACATTATATCATTATTTCATGATAAAATAAATCAAATGTCCATATGGATGCATAGAGGAGATAGCTGCCTATCCTCTTGCCATGTCACACTCACACAGGAAATATTGTATGTCATAAAAATTGCTCAGATATGTCTGCAATATTTTCTTTATAACAAGAAAGCAAATGAATAGTTTCAAGTACAGTCAAAAGAACAAGTGTGGTGTTGTGTTGCTTTATGATCTGTGCTCTATGTAACACACTCTTGACCTTTCAGGGAACTGCTTTCTTCTTTCAAATGTAGTTTCTTTTTTTATGAGTCTCGATATCTGTGGGTCAAGGAGGAAAGCAATAGAGTATTGCAGTAAATTGGCAAGCATACAACAATTCCACTGTCCCTGCAATTGAATCAGAGTTGTGCAACATATGCCTTATACTAAAATAGCTGAAGACTATGTTTTGCTTCAAGTGGTAGGAAGCTGGATTTCCACAGGCAGGAGGTCAAGTTGTAAATGTTCTTTTTTTCAAGTGTATGTAGTGATAAAAGTGGATATTAAAGCATGCAAATGACCAATTTTATAACAGAACTTTTTCTGCCATTTGTACAGCAGACTTCCCTGAAACTCAGCTTCTCAATGGATGCAAAAACATGAAAATGCAGGATCATTTCAGTGAAGTTTGTTAATGTTCATTTGTTTTTGAGAAAAGTGAAACAGTTTTGCATATAGAAATATAAGATGATGGGGATAATAATAATAACTGTTAATGAAATAACTGGCAGTCTTCAAAGAGAGAGGAGAGTGTATCATCTACTGCTGCTTTGGCATCTGTTGGCTCATAGGCATGCAGGAATTAATATTCAGATACTGCTTCAGTGATTTACTTATCAGTCTGTGGAGTTTGCTAAATGGTCATCTGGAAAAACCCTGAGATTAGTTTTTCCTTCGATGTATGAGTTAAGAATTTGAGGAAGCTTTCAAATAAAAATTGGGGGAAACAGTTATTCTAGTTATGAAAATACAGCTCTTGAAGTTACAGGCTTCCTTATCTTTTTCCTTATTCAGAAGGACTGGAAAATAGAGGGTTTTTTTTCTGATGTTGAATTACTCCAACTGAGGGAAGCTAGTTTCCTTCAGGTAAACATTAGAAAAGTTGGTCAAATAAGGATTTATTATCTGCCTTCTGTGATAAGCATGATTTATACATGGAAGTTATTTTTTTTGAAAGATGTGATGCCTTGTTCCCCTTAAGTACCCATAAAGTTGCAAATGAGAATATTGATTGTGATATTGATCAGCTCAGTGATGGTGCTGAGACATCACTATATTAATTAGAAGGTCCTAAACTTAGTTAATAACCTTTCATTCCTTTCTCTCTCTCTCTTTCTCTCCTTTTCCCATTTCCTCGTAGCTGTGCAATATACATGACTAAAAGTATATTGTGTTTAGTGGTGTTGTACAGGTGTAAGCATAGCACTAAGGACAGGCAAAAGAATGAGTAGCCATTTCAGTGAGGAGATGGTTTGGTTTTCTTTTCCCTCCAGCCCCCCATTGATTTCAAATGCAATTTGCATCATAGCTGATGAAAGGCAAGGAAACAGCAAGAAGTGACAGTCATGCTACTCTGATTATCTGCAATATTTTCACATAAATGTGTTTTATTTTTTGTATGTATTAAAATATTTATTCCTCATATACTCGTAATATGTAGGCTGTATCAGGAAGAGAGGCCACTATTTAGCTGATAAAGTTAACGCCAAGAGACAAAAAAAGTTACATCAATATTATTTATGCCAATCCAGAAAGCAACTTTATCTTATTAATACAGTTGTTACTGGTACAGCATCTAGTACATTGGAGTACAGCAGGTACATTATTGGTATAAAAACACTACCCTAGCAGACAGCTGTATTATCCAAAATATTTTTTTTTATGTGGCTCTAGCATGAGGCTTTTTCTAGCCACAAACATTACCACTTTACCTGTAAATGGTAACTGGTATAGTTTAAAGGGTGTGCACATCTGGATCCTGAGCAGCTGGGGTACACATACTCAGTCATTTAACAAATACACACTGCTGTGACCAATACAGGAAGATGTATAAGCTGTATTGTTACAGGCTACCTTTTCAAAATTAACTAAATCCATGTTAACACTTGTGCTGGCATAGTTATTTTAGAGAATAGTTGTATTCTGTGTACAATTTTAAATGGGAAAAAATTACACAGGGTTCTGTTGCGTCAGTGCAGTTATAGGAATATACTGATATTTTCCTGCTTGAATTAGCTGAACTCCAGGTCTTCCTTTCTGCTTTGCTCCATGGAGCATGCATATGCCAAACCACATACCCCACATGCTATGGGATAGCTTAATAGCCTGGTATACAGAAGAACGAGGAACAAAATCTCATGAAAGTGGAGACCGTGAATTAAAAATAGGACCTGTCAGAAGGGAAGGAAGACATCTTCTGAAGCATTTTAAAATCACATGTAGAAATACACTATGCTTTGGTTCTGAATGTCGCTTTCATTTTGGCTGTTTTGATGGAGCCTATACTTGAAAAATTCAGAATTCCTATCATGATTTTCACTGTTTTCTTTTAGGTTCACTTGTCCTAGTGTGTCCAGCTGAATCACTCAAATTTGTGTTGAAGCCTACCAGACAGACAACAGGAAGTTTATAAGCCTAGGGAAGTCTTGTACTAGCAATTTATAGGCAGTGTGAGCAGCACACAGTACCTTCAGGTCATATTACTTATTGATTTTATTTAAAATGTTGTTCCATAGAACCTTACACTGTGCGCAACAAATTTTCCTAGGGCTTGAATAGACATCAGTATGATACAAATAAAAATGATACAACAGCAGTTGTATCATCACACTGCAAAATTATCAATATCACTAAACCTTTTTGAAGGAACTTAAGCGTTGCAGTCTTTGAAAACCAAACAAAGCATAAATTACTGCCTTTATTCCTACTCGGGAGAACAACAGAATGCCACTGATCAGACTGAAAAATAGGTGAGAAGATGGAAAGTTAAAATGAGTGTAACTTGTTACTATTAGACCAGGTCCTGTGCCTTTTATAAACTTTTTCCACCTTTTTCGTTGTAAGTTCTCTGGAAAAAATATGGAGATCATGAGCATAGATGTTAGCTTCCGGAGGCACTGAGGTCTCTAATGGATAGATAGGTGGCGGTGAATCTCTCTGCAGACTCTTAAAAGATGCCATTTCCAACCTTTCATCCTCTTCCTTTGTGGAAGTTACTTTCTGTGTAGTAAAGCATAGAAAAGTTGGCAGAAGTGAACGCTCGCCTCTACTTTTGTTGCTTTCATGTGGCTCAGTCTAGACACTTGGCTTTGAACTGGAATGGCTGAGGCATAGAAATGGTCCTTAACAACTCTGCCATGGGTAATAGTTTCAAGCAAAGGGGTGAGAGTTAAGAAGCTGGAGAAACCCCAGTTTTTGCAGGGTTGTGGGATTCAGGAGTAACAATCAATACCTCTGAGTGTCTTAAACTATCAAATGAATACATTCTCTGAGTTAGAGTTGGCAGCTTGACCGGCTCCTCTCCTGACATGATGTGAGGTAGGTGAGAAGGTGTGAGCGTCTCACTGAGTCATTGCTTTAGGTTGATGGGGAAAATGCAGCCGCTGGCAGAAAGCCAAGATCCAAAGTGACTTTCTTGAGTTGTGCTCTTGATACTCAGCTCAAGGAATGCATATCATGAGGTTGTACCATCTTAGATTTGGAGTAGTAATGGATTAATATAGAGATTGCATTTCTCCTCATATCAGTCCAGAGAGAAATAATCTGAATCAGGACTTTTGTCTTTCACACGCAGGTTTTCTGCACCAACCCAGCACTTGTTTGTAAATCAGTACCATAACAGTGGGCCTACGTGTTTGATATAATACCAGTATAAGTCTTACTAAAAATTATTTGTTCTTGTGTGGCTACCCAGTTTTCTCTCATCATGCCCAAACCAGGGTTTGGGCTTTGTGGGGAATGGGAGTTACTTGGGTTTCTTTGCTTTTTGGGGGGTAATTTTCTTTGGGAAAGGAAAATAAGAATACCAAATAAATATTTCCTACTAGCAGCTCAAAAAAGCATAAAGCATAGATGTGGCATATTGCTTTCCAAACTGTGACCAGGCATTGCTAATTGTAGTGGTAGTCTTGGAACTGAGGGAAATTCTTCCTTGAATCTGTTCTTAGTAAACTGCATACAGTATACATTTAAATATATGTATATACATGAACATATAATTGAGATGGATGTGCAGGTGGCATACTTCAAGAAAGAGTCAGAAAAAGAGATTAAGGTTAAACGTGTATTGAAATTGGGATTTTAGAAACACTTGCTTTTCTTCCATGCACATTCAGATGTTTTGAGAAGTTAAATAGGATTCAGTTGTTTGAGGATTACTTTGTGTATGACTTGGATTTAAATCACAGGGCATTTCAGATCAGCTACTGTGTTCAAAACTGCTGCTGTTAAAGGATTTATGCACACTATTGCTTCCAGGATATTAGTATAGCAGGTCTTCTCCTAGCTGAATTTGAAGTGGAATGTAGATTTTGTACTATCCTTGTCTTTCATGTATTTTTTTTTTTGAGCAATCTTGATCTGCTGTTTAAAGGTATGAACTGGTTTAAAATTATTGGTATTGTTTAGAGGATTTTAAATAGAGGAACATGGAGTTAAACTATGTGAAACCATGCTTTCCATTTAATTGTAAAAGAGGAAAAATAAAGTCTCTAGAGTGAAAGAAGTACTTAGAATCATCATTTCAGTCTTCAGGTCATAAAAAATCTCACAGATGATACTTCACTGAGGCTAATGTCAGTGTCTTGGATTATCATTATGTAATATTTTTCCAGTGGAATGAAAAGAACCTAGAGTATTTCTCAGGGAAAAAAGAGAAGATTGTGGTAAGCTTTTTCAACAAAGTCTAAAGAAAATGAAATATGCCTACAGTATTTCACCCACAAACAGATGGCTAAACATAACAAATCAATAGTATGTAAATAACAGTGTTAAGAAGATCTGTTGCATGAAAAATGACTGGTTTCTTGGCTGCTACCTTCCTGCAGCCTAAACCTTCACAGAGAAAAGTGGGATATATGGGGGGGGGTTTGACAGATGCAGTGGCTTGAAGTTGCCATCTTCATTTACAAGACCATTTTTAAAACAAAAAAAGTCCAGTGCAGAATCAGCAGATGCCCCTTTAGAACTTGAGAAGTTGGTACACAAGAAACATGCAGTGCTGCGAGGTCTAAAAGACAAAGGCACCAGAAGGAAAAGCTGTTCTGTTTTGTGAGGGCTGTGAGTCCCCTGTACCTACGTAAGTCTGCCACAGAGAACTTGTGCTGGGAACTCTTGCAGATTTGAGAATTGTAACAGGAGGCGGGTTGTGAAATAGTGAACTGCTTGTTCTGCTCAGTCATTAGAGCATTGGTGCAAATGTGTGTCTTCCCATTTAAATTCACAAGAAAAGCATTGGTCCAGGTTGTGTCTTAGAGTGACATTCAGGGAAGTACAATTTATTCGGTACTTTCAAGACCTAACGTAATTTTTCAGGTGTATTGCAAATAATGCCTCTAGTATTTTAAGACATATTTTGCCCCTAAAGTATGCTAAGAATGTTTGCTCATTCAAATGACAGTAATGGGGGATTTGGTTATAATTTCAAAGAAAGATTGTGCAAGTGACTTGACTTACGACCTCAGGCTATTGATTTTAAATCTCTCTCTCACAGTGGCTTCCCTTCTGTGGAATGTGAATGATGATGTTTTACTTCCCTACTTTAGTAAAGCATTTTAATTTCCTTCAATTAGGAACTTTTCCCTGGCCTTGGTTCTGTACAGCATTGTACAAAATAGAAGTCAAACATTACAAAATATGAGATGGTCATAAAGATTCCAGCTTTAAATTGAGGTTCTGCTGCTTATTATTTTTCAGGAATCAGAAAAATGTCTTATAGTGTCCTGAATATAGTAAGATATGATAGAGTATGGATAAATCATAAGCTTAGTAATTAGGAGTTAAAAGCAGTTAAGTTATTTTTTGAGAAATGTACTAGTTTAAAAAGATTACTTTTTGTGCAGTTGATCTGAAGTCTTTGAATATTCTGTAAAATCAATTTTAGTGAAATAAATACATTCCCAATGTTTTTATTTTTCCTTATTGCTCTTTCTTACTAAAATAAAGAATTCTCTGGTTTGAGATTTCCATAAATAAAGTAAAATAACCCAATATCCATGTGTCTCACCATATTTTTAGTGTATTTGCCTAATGTTACACATCATCAAATCATGAGAAATAATGTGTGGTAATATGGTTTGGGCATTTTTTTTGCTGCATGTCTCCATGTCTTTTTAAAAGACAATTTTCTAGCTTTGTTTGCAGTTACATGGTTGTGTCAAAAATGTAAATAATTTCAGGAGTATTGGAACCAACCTCAACCCAAACACTCCTGAACCTGAACATTCAGAACAAAGATCTGAAAGTGATCTGTTAAGATGTTTAAATATTCTTTATCTTACTGTGTATTTATATGATGGAGGTTAGGAAAGATGGAAAAAGAGATGACTTTTTTTTAAACAAACCATAGAAATAAACTATTTTCATTCATTTCCCCATCTCTTATCATACAGAGTTTGTATTTGATAGATGCTGTCTAAGGGGAAGTTAAGGTTGCTTAGGTGCTATAAATTTATTAAGTAGGAACAGCATTTAAATAAGTCACCAGGAAAGAGAACAAGTACTTCTGGACAGATGACAGAAAGAACAATTATCTCTGAGCATGCTACAGAAGCTGTTTTCCAAGGAGAAGGCTAGTTCCTGAAATTGCAACAAAATGTGCTTCGTGTTTCCCCTTCCTCCTCTCTCTTAGGAATCACATTGTCTTTTAGAGAATGTAATGCCTCCTGAAATTGCTATTCTGTCAGTGTTCCCTCTCTTAATCATGAAATATTTCATCTAGTATGGGAGTACCATGGAAGTACACAGCTCAGTAGCCATTAAGAGGTATAACTGAGTTTCTAATGTAAGCAGAAGGGTAATACAATGAGTGAGAATGTTGTTTTGAAATAGACACTGAAGGACTCTTTCAAATTTGTCAGCTTTACTATACCAGAGTAAGGCATGAAGCCATAGCAAATACCTTTATAGTCTTGTCTCAATTTTGATACCTTCATCACTAAATTTGATTCAGTTTCTTTCTTTAGATCCTTCAGTACTGTTCTGGCTTTGGGTGACACTTTGCTGTGCCTCCATTCTCTTTTCATAGTTTGCTGTCTTTCCTTGTAGAGAGTTGAAAATGTGTTACAGATTGTTAATATAACTAATCTCAAAGTGCTTGTACAATAAACATTGCTGGCTCTAGCAAGACAGGCCATTTCTCTCTGTGTGTTCTGAAATTATAGTAGTCAACTCTGAACTCTGTTGCTATCAAATGCTCTCCTATTGCCTCTCCATTTGACTTTCCTGCGTGAAACGTGTATTAACTCCAACATGACCAGAGTCTGGGCATGAAGAGGGTGTTGGATGTTCACTGATAAAGAGCAAAGCTGGTGGTAGGAAAACTGAATTAATGACATAAACATCAGTACAACAGTTTTGTAATAAAAATACCTGATAATATTTACACTTAAAGTGCAAAGTGTATCCAATACAATGCCAGTCTGGATACAATAATTTTAAATGAAGAGAAACAAAGAAACATTATTATAATAATGATTTCTTACTTGGACAACTTAATAAGGAACATTTTCTGGTGACAAGCTGGTTAATAAAAGCAGGCAGTCAGAACTGAATCTGCTTAGAGAGCAAATGATAGCATTTATTCCTGTGGGTTCAGTTTAAAATTCTCCTGTTTTCCTGCAAATGGGAAAATGAGAAAGCATCCAGTTACAATTGTGAAACCTTTCCCCCTCCTGCTTTTTTTTAACCACTTGATCAGTTTCCTACTGCAGAATCAATTTACAGCTTGCTCAGTTTTGAATTAGATGAGCAATTATTCAGTTTTACTGAACAGATTTGGCCTTCTGGATTGTCTTCTTGCAGTGCATCTTTTTTTCCTTTCCTACCCATTTTTTAACTCTGTGAAGGTCAAAATCTGGCCTTGTACTGCTAATAGAGTTCCTATTGTTGGACTCCTGCTCAGCCTTCTCCTCTCTTTGGTAGCCCAGTGCATGATTCCCAATTATTATTTTCTGTCATATGAAAATACCTGCACTAGCATATAGTTCTACATGTTAATGAAAAGGGATATGTGATGTTCTGTTACTAGTGAACACTATCATAGAGTGAAAAAATTTCCTAGAAAAATGCAAATGCTGAACTTGCTGAAATTGTTGTAATAATCTGTATGTTGTTTGTTTTTTCTGATGATTTACTATTTGGATTCTTCTTTACTTTAGAAGCTAGTTTCATGTTTTCCTGGAAGGACTCAGTTTTCAGCTATTAGCAGGTTTTAGCCAGCTGAATTACGATAACACCCACAATGTAAGTGGCACATTCCAAGCATAAAATTTTTTTGCTCAGACGGTTTATGATCCGTATTACTGAATCAATGGAGTTATGCCAGGTTATGCCATCTGAAGATTTGGCCCTCAGCAGTGCACCACATTCTAGTTTCAAGGGCCATTACTCAAATAGAATGACCTAATCATGCTAAAGGCCAAATATCTCCTGCACTAAACTTTGGTACAGGAAATTCTTTTCTCAAATTCTTGTGATAGAAAACAAAAGTGCAGGTGGATAATTAAAATAAAATTTATATGGTATGGCTTTTTCTCACTTCTAGAAGGTATTCCTTAAGGTCCTGTGCAAGTAAAATGTGACTTTCAAAATGGAGAATGGTTCTGGCTGTTTGGAATGCCCATGTTAAAATCTCTAATTTTAATGATGGCTGTTTTGACACTGCTTATAAACACACTGATGGCTAAATTTTGATTGGCCAGAATAAGCACTGGCATGTAAGCAGCCAGAAATTCTTGACTCCCTATCGTCTGCAGTGTGATAGCTGCATAAGGGGGAAAGCTGCATTGTATAGCAGACTTACTGATAAGATTGCGTAATTTGTGTTACTAATATTACCAGGAAACAGTAGTGGGGGAATGGAGAATTACTTACAGCAAAGTTAAAATGCAGGGTTTATGAACTATGTTTGGCATTGATACGTCAAAATGAAGCAGAAAGATTTTTTCACTTTCCATTTATATTCCATTAATGCACACAAGTGTGAACAGAGTCCATTTTTTGATGACTTAACACTCAGATGCCATTGAGCAAAGATTTTGTGCCTAAAAAAGATTTTCTGTAGCTTTACAATGAAAGTATAATGTAAGAAAATTCTAGTCCATTGTATCAGTGGGTAAAAATAGATAGGAATATAAAGGGTTATTACTCCTATAGAATTTATTATTACCAATACTCATTCAGAAGATTAGAGATGACCTAAAATCCCAGTTTTAGGGATGACCTAAAAAAAAAAGATGTTTCAGAAATAGAGGGTTAGTGATAGCTATCATTTTTAAGTCACAGGGATTGCTCAGGTGGTTGGTTGTGCTCAGAGCCTTCCTACTCCAAAAATACTAATGCCTTGCTAAAGAAATTCCTTCTTGCAGGTGTTCAGCCTGCATGCCCAAGTTATTACATTGCCTCATGCCAGGCCACATTGCTGGAACTCTGAAAGTTAATTAGAGCTAATCCACGGAGTCACAATCTGCCTTGCTTTGAGCACTACCAAAAGACTAGTGCCAGCATTTACAGAAAAGCAGCCAAATACCTAAAGCCCAGGAGAACGGACCTTTCAGACTGCATGTGCGAGTGCAATTTTCCATGAAGTATTGTACTGGGAGAAACATGTTCTTTGAGATTATTAGAGTAACAGTAGATTGATCAGATGTTTGCAAATACTTTTGCTTCGTGTAATTAAGATGAGTTAATACATGGTATCTAAGATTAATTTTATTTTAGTCATAGAATCATAGAATGGTTTGGTTTGGAAGGGACCTTCAAAGTCGTCTAGTCCACCCCCTGCAATGAGCAGGGACATTCAGAGGTATCATCTGATTTTTAACAGCTTAAAAGGGTGTTAACAAAATATAAACCCTTTATTACAGAGCGGTGTTTTTCAGTTTTACAGCACAGGAAAGAGACTGAATTCCATGGAGGGGGAACTGCATCCCTGAGTTGTAAGACAGTTTGCAAATGAGTCTCTTAATGCACTGCATCACTGGCAAAGTGAGTACTGGATGTTTGCTAGCTGCCTTAACTAAATGAGTGGTTAAGAATATACTGAATATTCTAATCTGATTTTGAATCCATCTGACACTGATAACTTTAAAACCTTAAGATGGTTTAGGATGGTCAGAGGTGAGAAAATACAATGGGCATTTTAGGGAAATTTAACCAAGCTGGCAACGTACTGGGGTAGAGTAAGTTGTCTGTCTATATCTCCTATCATGCTTACTCTGTTGTCCAGCTGTCAGCTGGTTAAAGCACAAAACAAGAATATAGTCTTCCTGATACTGCAATGACAGTGTAAGTAGTTTCTTTCCCTGACCATATCTTCTATTGCCTAGTCCCTGAAAATTGCTTGTGAGAGTGTGAAGTGCATCAAATCAGATCAGGAACTGATTTAGATTAAAAATAAAGCCTCCTCCTCACCTTTATTTTCTTTATCCCATTTCATTCCCTGGCTTGGGCTGACAGCTGTGCTGATGGCTGTGCTAGCATAGCAGAGTGCAGAGCAGGAGCAGGAAGAGGTGAGGGGCAGGAGACAGGCACTTCTAGCCAGAACTGGTACCGAAAATCTCTTCGTATAGAATTGTGGCCTGTATATTGGCACACCGAATATCTAGGGTCAGGATTGCCATCAGAAGAGGGGGGAAGGTTTCTAGAGACTTTAACAGGTCTGCAGGTGCCGTTAAAAAGACCACTAAGGGATAGGGACCAGTCATTTGAAGTACCTTAGCAAAGTGTCTGAACCCTATTGTATGAAACTTATTTTCATAGAATCATAGAATACTTAGGGTTGGAAAGAACCTTAAGATCATCCAGTTCCAACCCCCCTGCCATGGGCAGGGACACCTCACACTAAACCATGTCACACAAGGCTCT
>WYDI02001659.1:0-60052 GCA_009867235.2 Psittacus erithacus
ATCCCATCCCATCCCATCCCATCCCATCCCATCCCATCCCATCCCATCCCATCCCATCCCATCCCATCCTTTGCTTTTCTCCAATGGATGTTGGCCTGCAGATGTCTCTACTTTAGCAAGTTGTGTGGCCTGATAAGAATGTGGGGTGGGTGCAAAACAGGACCTGTAAAGTAGTTGATGATGAAGGCTTAACATCCACAAGCATGCATGCTTTAAGGTGTTGGAATAGTTCTGGGCTGATCCCTCAGAATGGATCTATATACTGGTTAGAGATCATAAGATGCACTCCTGCACTGCCTTTTCTGATTTTTTTTTCTTTTTTTTCTGGAAATCTGTGTGTCTGACACTGCTGTATAAACCAAAGCAGGGATGAACTAAAATGCTAATGCAGATGCAACCCAGATCTTTCTGGGAGTGTATTGTCCAAAGCTGAATGAAATATTATATAGCAGCAAGAGAGATTTGAGTCAGACCTCAGGAAAATGTTTGTAATAATAAGGACAGTGAAGCACTATGGAAGTTGAATAAAATCCATGATGAGAGATTTTTAGGAAAAGGCTAAACAAAACAGAATTTGGGAATAAGATAGATAGACACAGTTGTTCTTGCATAGAGAAACAGGAATGAATTTGGTCAATTTATGACTGGAGGGAAGCGGGGCCCAAGAAAGCTGATGAACATTTAAGGATCACCTCCTTTAAACTCAGGAGTGATGCAACTTCACAAAGAGGAAGTCAGGCAAAACCACAAGGCCTGCACGGATGAATAAGTAGCTCCTGGACAAACCCCATCACAAAAAGGAAGCCTACAGAGGGCGTCAGCAAGGATGAATAGCCTGGGAAGGATACAGCGAAATTGTTCAAGCTGCCAGGAATCAGGTTAGGAAAGCTAAAGCCCTGACAGAATTAAATTTGTCCAGGAACATCAAGGGCAACAAGAAAAGCTTCCATATGTATGTTATTGATAAAAGGAAGACTAGGGAAAATGTGGACCCTCTCCAGAGGGAAATAGGAGACCTGGTTACCTGGGACATGGAGAAAGCTGGGGTACTCAATGACATTTTTGCCTTGGTGTTCCCCAGCAAAAGCTCCAGCCACACCGACCAAGTCACAGAAGGTGAAGGCAGGGACTGGGAGAATGAAGAACCACCTGCTGTAGAAGATCAGGTTTGAGACCATCTAAAGAACCTGAAGGTGCATTCACCCATGGCAATTTACTCTCCCAAATACTGAAAGTTTTCAGTAAAGTTGAATCAAAAATGGTGTCTACCAAGTAATCTACATTGCTGGTGATAATCTACTGTTAGCCAGATTTCAAAACACATACGTGGCTCTTTTAAGGCCTGTTTAAATTCAGGTTCAGATCAGACATAATAGCACATAGTCTGCTAAACTGATGGCATATGATTGTTTCCTGCCTCTCATTTGTAATTTAGTCAAGCAGAACAAAACATTTCAGCCATTTGCTTACTCTATGTTGTATATTATTGTGAATTTTTAAGTGCCTTAAAACAGAAGTGTTCCCCACAAAATACACACTTCAGAGCCAAAACCCAAACAAGTCCCACATCCCAATTGTCAGATCACTCAATAAATTTGGACTTCTTTGCCACTGAAATTAAATGGCTGTTAAGATCTTAAGTCACTAACATTCCTTTTAAACCCCTCCCTACTGTATAATTGTTACTTTATGCATTTTCTTCTGTAGCTTATGAGGCGCCCAGTGTCCCAAGAGGACTGACCTTTTCAGTGGAGGGTACAGGTGTCCAGTTTCAACACAGACGACCAGTGTAGCCTTGCCTCTTGGCTGCTGCTTAATGCAGCCTCTGGGAAAAGGAAGAAGTAGACTCAAACCTACCCTACAAAAGTGTTTAAAAATCCAGGTCACTTGTTTCCTAACATTTTATCTCAACATTGACTCCTGCTGAGAAGATAACAAAGATTAAGAGCTTCAAGGCCATTTCATGTGTGTGTTTTTGTGCTTTCTGATAACATTTAATTAGAAAAATATATGTTTTTATTTCTCAGATAATTCTATTTTGCTAGTATAAATAGTATGCAGAAAGACTTTTTTTTTTAATGTCCAAAATTAGTTGTATACCACTATGCATATCTGATACTGAATTTAGTAATGTTGAAAGAGAACAATAAAGGGGAAGTGTTTTGGTACAAACACCAGTTTTGGAATGAAAACATTTTCAGCTATGAGGCTCCATTAGTTCTTTGCATATTGCAGTTAGCAAATACTTCAATTGACACTGTTGTCAAACCAAGGACATAAAACTGAGAGTGTGATATGTTATCTGCTGCCAATTACGTAAGTTCATGATGCATTAGTTATTGCAAAAAAATAAGGTCATGACTCCTAAACCAATTCCTTTTGAAGTTGTAGTTCTTCATAAAACCTCCCTCATATTTGTATATTTTTGTTGGTTAACTCTTAACTGAATTTATGCGAGTGCTTATGAAAATGAAATATTATATGACATTAAAAAAAAAGCAGAACCTTACATGGTCTACAGGAATGCCAACTTGTTGATATCAAATTTTTATAGAGAGGTGAATCTGTCTGAAATATGTATTTTAGTTTCTAAACTAAAGGGCTGATTCAAAGTTCCCTATCAAAATGTTGTTTGAAAACAAATTATTTTGACCACCAAACATAAATAGTAAAGTTATTATGGAACACTGTCTAATGGATAGGTAAGAGATTAGGATTCAGCCTGCACAGTTCTTGTCTTACCTTTTATATGGTCTTTTATAGTAATCTTACAGTAATCACTTAATATTTGATTGCCTTCATTTATCTTTCTGCATGACTAAATATGAATAAATGTCATATTTGTCATATGAAAATACCATGTAAATAATAGACGTAAGCCTTCATTTGAAAAATTCCAGCAGAGCTGGGATGAGTGTCAGAGGAGCAAATCACTCCACTGAGAACTGGAACACTGAGGTTCTTCTTCGTGTCTGGGGCAGAGGTTTCAGAAACTTTAAGAATCAAACTATCATGATACTAAAGATGCTTAACACCTTCATCCTAATGTAAAAGATTTGTTAGAGGATCATGCAGGGTGGGTTTTTTTTTTCACTTCAGACCAAAAGTTATGACTTTTAAATACTACCTCTTTTTAAAATTTGAATGAACCATGAACTTTGGAGATTATTTGACAAAGCTGCCCCTAGAACAGCTAGTAGCCCTTGTTCTGTCTTATTTAGGTCAAGGGCTGAAAACCAGGTGTTTCATAGTCTACTAAATGACTTTACCAGAAGTCTTTGTTATTTTTTTTCTCTTGAATTTTTGGGACCCCCTCAGCTGCCCTTTGTTGCTCTGCAACTTACAAAGTTTGTGCGAATTGTTACCTATTCACTGGCCTGGAAAAACACCAATGCAGTAGTCCAATGAGCAGTCTAAGTTCAAGCCCTTGTTCCAATTAATGTTTTATTTTTTATAGAAAGTGAAACAGATCCAATGGAGAGACAGAGGAAGCTGTTCATCAGAATTACTGATAGTTTGGTGGCCAGAAAGCTTGCCTGGGATGCGGGATTCTGACGTTCAGACATCTTGCAGAAAAGAAGCTTGAAATGTGGACTCCTCTGGCACCAGGCAGTGTCTTGATCATAGGATGATTATCTGAGAGGGGTGACAGTTTTGCTCTTTCATGTATTCCAAGTCTCATCCTAGGCATGAGAATCTTTCCCAGGTAAGAGCTTCATGAGAACTGGTAAGTACCTAAAAAAAGTTCTGGTCTTAACAGAATATAATTCATCAGTGAAAAAATGCATCACTGTAAACTCTGATGGGGGCATGACTAGTTTTCATGACCATGTAGGCCCAGAGTAGCTTGGCCATTGCGAAGATTTCTCAAAGTCCTGTGTTTGCAGGAGAGGTCAACAGGCAGCACTGGAGGGCATGAATCTCTGGAGGTCTGTAGAATACCAAAGCATATGTCTGCATAAGTGTCAGAGTTGTAAATCAGCTGTTGTTACAAAAGTTTAAGGATGGGGAAATGGTCACATACAAACATTGGTTTGGGCATTAGGCTTATGAGTCTTGCTGTTTTTAAACACTTCAGCTGACATTGATATGAATACAGGGCATAAAACCAGGACCATAACATGTGATCTGCTGCCAGTTGCCTTCAAACTACCATGTCTGATGAGGAAAAAAAGAGAGGAAGTGGATGGAGAAATGGGACTGGTCATCTGAACTCTGATAATTAATGTTCCTTAGAAAATAAAAGTTTTGAAACTTTCCTGGAAATGAGGTTTTATGATCTGCTACAATTTTACAATGCTGCAACCCACGCATATTGACAATTGTGGTATTACCAGACAATTCATTTTCATGAGTAATTTCCAGAGCAATCCTCAGCCATGCAGTCATGCATACAGTGAAACAGTGTGCCATACAAGAAAGACTCAGCTAGAGGGCAAAGATTATACAGATTTATTAATATTTGGGAAAAAGAGCTTAACAGCAGAGAGTAAGTTGAGCAACAGAAGGGAGGAGAAGGAATGGACTTGACAGCAAAGTGAGCTCTCTAAAGGACGTGATGCAGAACACAGTGAACTCAATGGAAATATTTCCATTGATTTCTCTTAAGTTCTTGGATAGATCTCAAACACTTCTTCTTATACCTTTCCCCCTCCTTTTTCCATACAAATGGAAAATACATTCTTTCGTGTTCACAACTAGCATAATTTAGTGTCCAAGCATCACAATAAAAATACTGATCACACCTGGGATGTTGGAGCAAAGAATCCCTACCTAAGCAGCCCCAGAAGTTGCTTAACTTTTCCAATGGTTGAGCAACTTGCAAATCCTAACAGTACCTTTATCTTTTCATTAGACTCAGAATAGTCTTATCCTTTACCTAAGTTTGCAAAATCCACTCTGCTTTCTCCTTTAAATCACAGAGAGTAATGGAGCAATTGGATCTATAATACTGTTCTCTTAAATCCTTCTCCATAAATACTTTTCTTGTAAAGGTAATGATCTGTTTAGTCTTCTTCTGTTTATGTATAGTCTAAGTAGTTATAGCTTTTACTTTTAAACAGCTATTAAACAGTTCAGTAGTTCTTAAACCATGCCAAGGAATACTTGGAATAAAAGAACAATGATTAGAGGTTACTGAAAGTGAAGTTGAAGAGCTGAATTTGATTCTATATCTTTCAGAATTAAAAACTAGTTCTGTCAAAGTCCCTATTAAAGGGGGTTAGAGAAAGTGATATACTTTATATGAAGTGAGGCTACATAGATCATGAAAAATGGCCCCAAGTGATACATCTACAAGATCCGCTTGATCATCTGCTTTCAAAATCCTTCCTTCTAGGGAAGAAAACTTTGCTAACTAATGTAACTAGTGTTTGACAAACACATCCTGCCATGACAGCAACTCTTATTTCATCCTATACACTGAAGAACATAATTTATCTTAACACTAGGCATTAAGCAAGAGTAGCTGTGGGGAAGTAGAACTACTAGAGTTTTCTTTTAGTACTGAACTCAATTGAAATCTGAAGTCAAGTCAAACCTGGTTTAAGTACTCTGTTGATTATTTTCTTTAACATGGTTTGAAAGACCAAGGCTACTTTATTACATTGGGTAGGTAAGTTACCATCAAGACATGCTGAGATGAGGAACTGGTGACAACATATAGAAAGAGAAATGCACATTACACCCCATCACTTTGGAGATACAAGAATAAACTTCCTTATAAAGAAAACTAGAACATTTTCTGTAGAGAATGGTAAACAGAGACTCCTACTGCTTGATGGATTGTAGCCTTCTCAGTAAGCAGGAGGTCAGACATGAACAATTCTAGGTCCCTATGCATGAGCTTCTCACCTTGCTCAGTCTGTACATGGCTGGAGTGCCTGCTTGTCATTTTCCTCGGTACCAGGAGGTCAGCTGTGTCAAAAAGGCCAAATTCCATGGTCTGAGGACTTACCCATACCCTTCAGTAGCATTGCTGGCTTTCGTGGTTCACTCTATGTTTCTTCCTCTAAACTCTGCAAGTTAGCATTAATATATTTTACATCTGCCATTGGTAGTCATAGTTACTGTATGTATTAGGATCTTGAAGGTGGGTCAAGATGACCTTCGTCAACAATAAGGAATTAATGAGTAAAACCAGGACCTGGTTCTCTTTAAAAGATCAAAGGAGAACAACCGGGACTGATTGTGTCAAGGATAAGTTATTCAACAGCTTGACAAAGTGACTATTTGATTAACCAGCTTGGCACTGAAAGTAATTTTTAGAGTATGCTGAAGTGAACTGCTTTCGTTATAATGAGTGGTATTCCTCAGGGGTTGGTATTGGGACTAGCACTGTTTAGCATCTTTGTCAGTGACATGGACAATAAGGTTGAGTGCGTTGTCAGCAAGTTTGCTGATGACACTAAGCTACGTGGAGAGGTAAACATGGTGTGAGGAAGGGACGCCCTCCAGAGGGACCTTGGCAGCCTGGAGAGGTGGGCATGCATGAACGTCATAAGCTTCAACAAGGCCAAGTGCACAGTCCTGCACCTGGGACAGTGCAATCCTGAGCACAAACACAGGCTGGGGGGTGAATGGATTGAAAGCAGCCCTAAGGAGAAGGGCTTGGGGGTCTTGATTGAAGAAAAGCTCAAGATGACCCAGCAGTGTGTGCTCACAGCCCAAAAAGCCAACCGTGTCCTGGGCTGCATCAAAAGAAACATGACCAGCAGCTCAAGGAAGGTGATTCTCCCCCTCTGCTCTCTCTCATGAGGCCCCACCTGGAGTACTGCATTCAGCTCTGGGGCCTTAACACAAGAGGGACATGAACCTGCTTGAGAGAGTCCAGAAGACACCACAGAAATGATCAGAAGGATGGAACACCTCTCCTATAAAGATAGGCTGTCAAAGTTTGACTTGTTGAGCTTGGAGAAGTCTTCAGGGAGACGTTCCAGCAGCCTTCCAGTACCTAAAAAGGGGGCCTACAAGAAAGCTAGAGAGGGACTTTTTATAAGGGCATGTAGTGACAGGACAAAGGGGAATGGCTTTAAGATGACAGGGGAGCTTTAGATAAGATCCTGGAAAAAAAAAATTTACTGTGTGGGTGGTGGGACACTGGAAGAAATTGTCAGTGTTGTGGATGCCCCATCCTTGGAAGTGTACAAGGCCAGGCTGGATGGGGCTTTGAGCAACCTGGTCTAGTGGAAGGTGTCCCTGCCCATGGCAGGGGGATTGGAACTAAATGATCTTAAGGTCCTTTCCAACACAACCATTCTATGATTCTATGAGTCTGTGATAATATTGTCATAGAATCACAGAATGGTTTGGGTAGGAAGGGACCTTAAAGATCTAAAAAGACCTAAAGATCTAAAGATTATTCTATGACAATATTAAAAATCACACCCACAGGTCAAAAAGACCCCTATGCAGGTGAAGACCTCTTCTCTGAGCATGTGTATCTATATGAATGAATATCTAATCATATGTTTATTAATAACCAATCAGTATGTAGTGGGATATGTACCAATCTATTATTGTTGTGCATAAAAGAGCACTGAAACTTGCTGTTGTTGTGCTTCATTTGTGGAAAAGTCCAACGAGCACCTCAGCCTGAATAACACAATATTTCTCCTGGGTGTGTGGAACTGACTTATTGCATGCTGGGCACAAATCTGCTTTTTAGATAATAGTTTTTGGCGACCCAGATAGGACAGATATAACACTTTGCCCATATCCACTTGCCAGCTCTTGGCAGGGAGACACTGCTCTTTGGACTCCAGTGTGCACTGACCTTTTGACAAGGGACTCTGTGAATTTCCTTTCCAGCCAGAGTGGACAAGTGACACAATGGTGCAATGCTTAAGGGACACTGTTTTGAATAAGGTTGTGCATGCACATAAGGAGGATTGTTGATAAAATAGATAAAATTTATATATGCTTGACAGTGATAATTGGAGTATTTGAAACTGTGGATCAGAATGCTCTTTTTGGGTAAAAATGTGGAAACTCAGCCATCTAAAATGAATCCTTGTTCTTCTGGGTATATTGTGAAACATTATGGAAAATATGGAGAAGATTCATTAACAAAGGAACAGCTAATTGAATATTGTAGTAAATGGCAGCCACTATGTAAGTTGGAAGATGGAGGAAAATGGCCTGAGAAAAGGTTGTTAAAGTATAATACTATTTTATAACTAATGTTTCATCAATGACAAAAATGGGATGAAGTACCTTATGTTGATTTATTCTTTGCTTTAAGAAATGATCATGAAACTCAAGTAAAATGTAAACCTTTAGATTCTGATTCAAATGTAACAATGATGGAAGATAGGGATACAGATTTGTGGTGTTGTTCAGCATGTAGCATTGGAATATTGGTAGCTCCAGATAGTGGAAATAGTTATAGAAATAATGACAGAGACAGTGAAAATTTTTGTCTTATAACAGGGAAAAACCAAGCACAACAAAATCCTGTAGTATTGGCTCCTCTTCGTCAGGCTGTAGGCCCAGGAGGAAAGCCTGTATTTGTTTAAGTGCCCTTTACTAATTCTAACTTAATGAATTGGAAGGAGTCAGACGGATCATATAGAGAAATTGTACCACTCTTTTAAGATGATAATTGAAAATCATAACCCCAATTGCCAGGATATACAGATTTTATTAAATAATTTGTTGTTGATGAGAGGAAGCAAAGGAAAAAATAATGGTAATGGAAAAAGCTAAAATAGAGAATAAAAAATTAAATGTAAGAGATACAGATAATTTTATGTCAGCTCAGGAACACAAGTGGGAGAAAGTTAATGACAAAGCAGTATTAACAACTTATATTATATGAAATAAAAAAATGGAATAACTTGGCCAAAGAATCTTGCTAAGCTAACTCAAATAATTCAGGGACAACCAGAAAACCCCTAAGCCTTCTGTGAAAGGTTATGTGAGGCAGCTAGAAAATAGACTGATCTGGACCCAGGAAATTAAGGAAATAAGGGAGTATTTACCACCTTGTTTGTTGGACAGTCAGCCCCTTATATTAGGTGAGAGTTACAGAAAGCAGATGGGGTCATGGGGACGACCATATCATAGTTAATTGAGATTGCATGTAAAATTTATAACAAACAAGAAGAAAAAGAGAAAAAGGCAGTAGAGAAAGACAGATCAACAGACAAAACCAAAAAAGCTGCAATCTTAGCAGCTGCATTTGCCCAGTCCCACGTGTCAGCTTGAGGTAGGGAATTTCCTAGGGAGTGTGGAAGAAGAGGCAGGAGAATAGGATGTGGAAATATGATAAGACCTCTAGGGATCAATCAATGTGCCTTTTGCAAAAAGCAAGGACACTGGAAAAAATGGATGTCCAAAAAATAAAAGGATCAGCCAGCCTCAGGAAATACCTCCTGAAGCTGATTTACTTATGATGGGAACTGGATCTGAATGATAGGCAGGAGGGGAGCCAGAAAAGGTTTAGAGCCAACAGTGAATAATTTCCTTAAATATGGACATTTGAAAGAATGTCAGTCTGAATGTAATACTTCTGTTCTTCAAGTGAAATGTCAGACACAGCTATATTAGATCCTGGAGTTGGAGTGGCTACAAATTATCATATGATAAGAATTACTTATGCCCTAGTGAAAGATATAATTTATACTTCGCAGTCACTTACAGCTATTGGAACCTAAATAATACAGATATGAGAAGCTGCTCTTAAAAACAGAGCTGCAATTGATTACTTACTCCTTCAACATACTCATGGCTGTGAAGAATTCAAAGGGATGTGTTGCTTCAATCTAACAGATAATTCACAACTGATAGAGGGAAAAATACAACAATTGAAGGAACTAGCATCTGAAATTAAAGAACAAGAAGGATCAGACCTTTCTTGGTTACTCTTGTGGCTTCCCAATCTTAATTGGCTAAAACAGCTGTCTGTTTGCGTTGTTCATTATAGTCCTAATCATTATAACCTGCTATATACTACAGTGCCTGCCTCTTTGTAGACCAAATACCTAGAAAAGACCAGTATTAGACTTACCATGTGGAAGGTGTCAAGAAGACACAAAGGTGGGAATTGATGTATTTTACATCTGCCATTGGTAGTCATAGTTACTGTATGTATTAGGATCTTGAAGCTGGATCAAGATGACCTTTGTTAACAATAAGGAATTAATGAGTAAAACCAGGACCTGGTTCTCTTTAAAAGATCAAAGGAGAACATCCGGGACTGATTGTGTCAAGGATAAGTTATTCAACAGCTTGGCAAAGTGACTATTTGATTAACCAGCTTTGCACTGAAAGTAATTTGTAAGGTATACTGAAGTGAACTGCGCTTCATTATAATATTAAAAACCACACCCACAGGTCAAAAAGTCCCTTACATAGGTGAAGACCCATCCTCTGGGCATGCATCGCTGTATGAATGAATATGTAATTGTATGTTAATTAATAACCAATCAGTATGTAGTGGGATGTGTAGTAATCCATTATGTTTGCTCATAAAAGAGCATTGAAACTTGCTGTTGGTGTGCTTGGTTTGTGGAAAAGTCCACAAAGCACCTCAGCTTGAGTAAACGCAGTATCTCTCTTGAGCATGTGGGATTGACTTACTGCATGCTGGGCACAAATGTGTTTTTTTGACAACATTATCAATGGAGACAGTTATCCTTAACCTGGCCTAAACACATGCACACACAAGCTAACAACAGCCATTGACATGTCCTTCTGTAAGGTGATTCTGACCTAAGGGATATAGCGCCAGCACTTCAAAC
The DNA here is from genome assembly GCA_009867235.2 of Psittacus erithacus. NCBI lineage: Eukaryota > Metazoa > Chordata > Aves > Psittaciformes > Psittacidae > Psittacus > Psittacus erithacus. Next base: position 10,743 of record WYDI02001659.1, read on the forward strand.
TTTGCAACAGAGCAGAAAAAAATGCAGTAGGATTGTTTTAAAACAACAGTGATGAATAAAAAAGGCTGTTCTCTGCTATTAGAGCGCGGGATACTGAACCTCAGTTCCAGTCTAAAGTTTGTCAAATGACGAAGCACAGATAGTGCATTTAGAGTTTTCAGTGTGACTTCTGACCCCCAGACCTCCCTGAGGACACTGGGAATCCCTCTGGGTTTGATAAGCTACAGCAGGGACTCTTTCCTCAAGGACAGGTAAACACATAGTCATTAACAAGTTGTAAAGGAGAACTGATCTTACCCAGGGACTTGTTTTCTCAGATTAATCCTATCTTATCAGCTTGAACACATCGGTGAAGATCCCCTGGGGGTCCTGCAGTTTTCCTTCTTTGGCTTACTCTCTGGGTTTGTTTTAGTGAGTTCCCTGTCCACAAAGAGTGATGCTGGAAAACCTGGTTCAGTTCACTCTGTGGCACAGTAGATCTGGTTTGTTTACCAGGAAGCCTCAGTGTTATGACCAGAGGAATGAAGGGGATGCAGACTGTATTTGTAGAAGGTATTTTAAAAAATTGGCCCTGTTGCCACAAATAATGTCAAGACTGAAAATCCTGATTCGTATATCAGGAAACAAAAGTGAGTATGAGTTTGCTGGGCAGAGACGATGACTTGATTTGTGCTGTGGAACAAGCTCACAAGCATCCTGATCTTGGTTATATGCAGCAGTGATAATGATGGTAAACATGATATCGTCCTATGCTGTGACAAAATTAATAGATTTTTCCATGGGCCTGGTCCAAAAGCAATTGGAAACCCTGGGAAAAAAACATACCTCCCCAAAAATACCCCAACAACAAAAAACCCCAATCAAACATAAAAAAGCCCCACAAACAGCTGAACAAAAAAAAACCCTGAAACCAAACCTCCTCAAAACCCCACAAAAAACTCCCAACAAAACCCAACCAAAAACAAACAACAAAAGGTGCTTTTCTGTGCTTGCATACTGGAGGAGATGAATATCAATTTTGCTTTCGAACACAAGTCTCCAGACGAACCCAGACACATCCAGCACATGACTGCACATTTGATGTGTACATTTCTCCTTTTTCCACTCTCACCAAAAAGTTCATCAAAGCAGTGGAGATGTTTGATATTCCTGGTGAGAGGAGGTCAGTGCCCCTCTCTTGGAACTGAATCATGTGAAGTGGAAGCTGAAAGGGGACAGAGGGCATGGGAGAGAATAGGTACTATTTTTGGTACAAGGACATTCTTCAGTAGCCCTGGCATCACTGGATATCTGCAAGGAGAAGTCTCTGTTAGTGACAGGATTTATGAAATAATATACTGAGGAGATATGGAGACCTGCAAATAGCAGCCTCCTTTACAGTCATGTCATGACACTGACATCTGTTTGCATTTGGATTTTATCATACTTGTGTACCAACATTTCAGACTTACTATTTTTTCTGTTGGGTCCTTCAGGGGTAGCACAGAATGCAACTTTTCTTGTGTCTTTTGCCCTTTACACTTGTTTCCAGTGACCATCTGACTGCCTTCATTGTGCTTCTGTTCTTTTCAGAGCACTATTGATTATATACTGCACTTCGTGGGAATCTGGCGTAAAGGGACAGCTTTATAAGCCATCATGGGCTCCAGGTATCTATTTTTATCCACCGGAGCAATTGTTGCTTAGACAAAGAGACCCCCTACTTCCTGGGCCATGTGTGGCTGACCTCGGTTAGTCCGAACTCGATTGACCCCAGTGCAGCTTAAGCGATGTGACAGCCGAGTCAGCCCCTTTAATTCCAGTCTTTGTGAGGCTCATGTGATAATCATGCACTTGCTCTGTCAGAGGAGCAAGCAAAGAGCGATTCTGTCTGTACTTGCTCCCTGCAGCAGCCCTTTTTCTTGCCTTCTCTGTTCCACCAGATTCCTTTCATTTTGTTGATTCTATTCAGGAACAAAGAGGACTTTGTTGAATTGCCTTTGTGGTTTATTTTCCTGAGCCTTGGAAGATAGCAGACTTTTGCCACTGTTTTATCCAGCCCTTTATCACACACACAATACTCTGAATGCTTGATGGGGGCTACTGTGTGTTAGCCTAAGTCTTTGCTTTTTTTTTTTCAAGTTGAAAGCCAGGGCTGACTTCTGGATGCCAAGATAGGAATAATTGCTGGAGTAAAAATTCAGGGAGGAGTCTGTCCATGCAGCTGCCATAAAGGCTCGAGCCAGAGGAGCTACAGTCATCAGTAGATTTCATCTTCTTTTTCATATTGTCTGGTCTTACCAGGTCCCAGTGTCTTCACAGCCATGTGTTTATTTACAAATGTATAATATATTGTCATCAAACAAGCTGTGGGCACATGTTCAAAAAGGGGTAAAAATGCATTGACTGGCCACTAGAACTGTTAATGCTTATCAGCTTCTGTCTGAGACTGTAAAAGTGTTTTGACATGATAAACTGCTCCAGCCTTCACAGATGTGGAAAGGCAGTTGCAGAAGAGTTAGATAAGGGACTCTGGTTTATAGACTTTACCATAAAAGACTCCTTCAAATCTCAGAACAAGTTAGTAGTGTGGAGAAGACTAAAAAGAGCAGCTAACTCTAATCCTTTGCCCTAACCACTGTCCCAGCTGCTTTTCACATGACCTGGTACTTTACCTATTCCCAGCACAAAGCTCTCATCATAGTTTTTTTTATTTAATGCGTTAAAACATCTTTTTTAAATAATGCAAAATGTAGCCATTACTCAAGGCTGCCCTTGAGTGATAGCTTTATCTATTTTGTCGATTGCCAGAGGGACACAGTATGGTCCTGGAGAGTCTCTGGACAAGGTATTAACAGAAAGTTGCTTCATCAAAACTCTTCCCATGAGAGACGAGATCTATAATCTTTGTTTTTAGTGGAACGGGCTAACATCTCCGAAGGCATAGTAGGCATCAAAATACAGTGCTTCTGAGCTCTGTATGCAAAAGGTCAGGCAGTGTTTAATCCTGGGGGTGACCCCATGGTCCTTGAGGGAATTTCATCAAGGATGTAGCTAGTCTGTATTTTGCAATAATCTGTAGGAAATAAGTTTGGCATTTCAGAGATAAAATTTGCAAGCAGTACCATTCCAGTCACACAATGTGCTTTGTAGATGGGGTTTCTGTGACTGTTTATTTCTAAAGAAGTCTCATGTTCAAAACGGAAATTTTCAGCCCTTACTCAGGCAAAAAATTACACAGAAACCAGTAGGAATACTGCCTAGAGCAGAGTGAAATAAAAGCTGGAGGATCTGGTACTGTGTTATTTGGCTTATGCTGCAGAACTTCAGCAAATTTGTCTCTTGTAAGCAAAGTGAGCAGTTTTGACAGCTTTCATTATATTGAATTACAATGACAAATAGGGGCATTGATTTGTAGAATGTTTGAAAGTGTGATAAACACGGTCCTAATGAGAAAGATGTTTCTTTTTATTTGACAGAAACACCACTGGTTTTCCTTGTGCATAATCTAGGTGCATCAACAAAAAAAAAGACCTTGCTATTTGAGGCAAAATTCCTGAAATATTATTCTTTAAATCTCTAAGCTTTCACTTATTACTTTTTATTCCCAGAAGTACTTGATGGTTTTATTGTCCACAGAAACTGGAGCAGTAATAAAAGAAAATAAAAACATTAGTGAAAACATAGAGTACTTCAGTGTTTTCTTATGAATTCAAGTATGAATTTAAAGTCAAACATGCTTTTTAACATTAAGAATCCTTTTGTCTAGAGGATAAATGGTGCTCACAGTAAGGAGTTTGCTCTTGTATTCCTGTGCAGTTATAGTCCTTGGGTGATTTAAGCAGTTTCACCCACTGTGGTGTCTTTTGAACTTTGAAGCCTACAGTGAGTAACTTGTACTGTAGAAGAAAATGAATTTACATCCACATGCACATAACAGTTGTAGCAGGCTCTTTGGAGAACAGTTTGGAAAGCAACTAGTATATAATGGGTGCTGCCATAAATAGGAACTATAGCAAGGTAATTTTGCTTACCCACCAGTAACACTTGCAAGTGAAGGCATTTTGCCACAGCTGTTAGGGATTCAATCACCCCTAACCAGATGTTTAGTCCAGGATGTTGACATTTTACATGAGTGTGAATTTCACTAAAAACTGTTTAGTGCTTCTATCTGTTGTATTTATAAACCTACATCTATCGCTATCTAATTTAATACCTTCTTTAAATATGAAGAGTTGCACTAAGCCTGTTCAGATTCATCCTGTTATGCCAGTTCCCACACACAGACCCATACATTTCATCACCTGCTTTACTTCAGATATGACATTAAAATGGAACCAGGAGGTTATTGCTATTCACACAAGTGTAGTCATGTGTGCAAGCCCTCCCAACAGGTGCACATGCACATGCATGCCCTTCACACACACATGCATGTCCCTGCGTGCATGTGTGCTCCTTTGGTGTTGTGAATCTTGCTTTTTTCTAATTTTTGAGGAATTTTCAGGAGAGCTGTGTCTCTGCTGGCTAAGCCTTTTCACCTACTTCGTATTACTTCTTATTTACATTTCACTTGCCCATTTTTCTCTGTCCCCCCTGCATGCCTGCCTCCAACACTGTTGCAACCTGCTGAGATCAAGCTACTGAGCCGCCCTGGGCTAGGGTGCTTGTCCTCACACATCCTGACAGCGTTGCCTGTTTTCTACAAATTCATCAGTCTGGGAACTCTCTCTGTGTGCATGGATGCAGTGGGGTGCAGGACCAGATGAGAGGAAGCTGCCAAGAAAGCCACAGAAGCAGAATACATATGGAAATGAAGCAAGATATGACAAACATGTATTCCTGGTTTAGGTGGGTGCACAAGAAACAGCTGCTGCTGGGGCAGCCTCAGCTCATCCAAACCATGCTGAGAAAAGGCACAGCTAAAGGAATTTTTCATGTGTTGCCACATCCTCAAGGCTTGTTTTTCAGAGCACAGAAATGATTTTATTATCTTGGAAGCCACCTCCTGCACATTTACAACTTTTGAATCAGCCTTTCTTTGATTCAGCAGAATTAGGGATAGGGAAATCCTATTAGGTCCTATTATCATTTGAGCTGTATTGTTCTATATGTTAATTTGCCAAACACTCTATTCATGTTTAAATAACTCAGTGTAATAACCATGTAATTATTGTCTATGCCTCTTAATACATATTCATATGTATGAAAAAAGATTTTTAATATTTCTCTTAGAGTTCACCTTCCTGACTATTTTTAACCCTCTCAATGACTCCTTTGCTTCGAGAAGATCAGGTTAACTTAATTTTATAGATAAGGCAGTGGAGGGAGGGAGAATCTACACTGACTGCTTATGCCCTACTTCCTTTTACCACATTGCTTTTAGATTGCTTTTGAATCAATCAATTCCCTTAAAAACAGAATCCAAGAGGAGGCTTGTCTCCTGGTACCTCTCCAGAAGCAGAATGAGGAAAGAAATGTCAAGTTTGACTCCTTGCACCCCACATACACTATCCTCAGTCTCTGCTCAAAGTGATGTCTGAGAGAGTACATGCCCTCTCATGAGCTCCAGCCCTTGAAGTGGCAGGAGAGGTGGGAATCAGCCAGCATGACAGGCAGAGATGGAGTTTATTTTTCTGAGATGATGTTATTCCAATGCATCTGCACTCATGCCCTCTCCCTGTCCAGCAGTCTAGCCTCTTGGTTCACATTCTCACAGCCCAGCTCACCTTCCCCTCTCTCCTCCTGAAGACATCCCCATCCAGGCACACCCTGTCAGGCTCCTTACTCCATGGCCAGGGTTTCTGCAGAGCCATGTGCTCTGGCATTGCATGAGGTAGCTCTATGATGTCAGGACTGCAGGCAGCACTGCTGTATTCCAGGGCAATGAGGCTGCACCTTCCCTCTGAGGGAGGGTTTCTGCCCTGGCCACCCTCACAATAGGCCTGGCGTGCAGAGGTGTGTACCCCAAAGAAGCCTTCTCACCAGGGTGTTTGCCTCGTGTAGGTAAGACACTTGAGGCCAGTGAAGATGCTGGACTGATGCCAGGAGATAACTGGATGGAGACATTTTACTCCTGGGAGAGAAAGAAAATGCTGCACTGAAAGCTGAAAGCAAGTTCTGAGGAGAAGGACTGACAGTCCTCATTGACAACATGGTGAGACCTCCCCTCCATGATGTCACCAATGTCCTCAAGGCTCCAGACATTGAGGCCCTTCCCCAGGTCCTGCCTTAGCTTGGAAAGAGGCAAGATGAAGGCTGACCCTGCAGATCTCATCAGGACACAGCTGTGGAGGAGCTGGGGAGCAAGTCTGCTTTGACTTTTTTCATGTTTACTACTGCTTAGGCTTTTGTATGCCAAATTCTGTATTTTATCTACTAAGTGCTGGGTTCTGCACTTGGGTGATAGGTATGAAATAGCAGTAAGGACTGTAGAGATGAACACAAGGAATTTGTTTAGTGAAGTGAAGGCAGTGGTGATCAGAAACCTTAAAGCATGGCCTGCTTTCAATGTGCTTGCTAGTGCTTTGGAACAAACAAGGTTTGAGCATGACATGTGAGTCAAATTGAAGCTGTGCCTGGGTAGGTTCAGAGGCCTATAGCTAGGTATGTCGCTGGGCTCATTCCAGTTGCTTTTTGGTGGAAGTAACCCTGGACAGTGAGACACCCAGATGTTTGTGACAATGCAGAGGGAGACACTGACAGAATAAGTTTCTTGTTATGTTAACAGGGAATGGATTTGGACTTCCTCAGTCCCAGTGTCTCTGTTAGACCCTACTGCAACCCAGGACTTGGATCTGATTCTCTTATTATGTATTTCTTTCCTCTGGGGAATCCCTCTTTCTCAGTATAAGAAACACAAAGCACAGACTGTAACAGGCACTATTAAATTATCTAAGAGTTGTGCTGGAGAGCATCCCTGGAAGTCATCCCCTTGCTCTGAGGCAAGATCACACTTAGCTAGATGGTCCCTGGGAGAAATTCCTGTAATTCTTCCCTGACACCTCCAGTGTTGCAACCTCAACTACAGAGGCTGCAATATTTCAGTCCCCTTGCACCTAATTTATTTTTTTCCTCCTGACCTCAATGTATTTTTGCTGCAAGTGAAGCTTGTAATTTCTTCTCCAACTCTTGCTGTATATGACAATGCTTTCTTTTGGTAACAGCCTTTCCTTCATATTGGACAACACTTTGGAGGCCTCTTTCTCTTTATCAAGGCTTCCTTTTCCCAAAGCACTTAATCTTCCTGCTGTGCTCTGCTGGCCCCTCTCTCTGGCTTCTCTATTCTGCTCTCTGGTATGAGCTTTGTCTCCCTGTTGACCTTGTTGGCAATTTCAGTCTAATATTCAGTGTGTAACACAAACCTAAGAGTGAGGTGACTCAATCCAAAGACCAGGACCCTGGCTGAATTTTAGCATGTGGTTCTCCTAAAAGATAATAACTCTACAGGGATTTGGTGACCCCTCTGTAAGTCCTGGTGAAGAGAGTGCTGGCCAAGGCCTGGGGAGTTCTTCTGTGGCATGTTGGCCCTCCCTGCTTCATCTGCTTTCTATTGCACTTGAAAAGGAAATTAGCTGAGCTAAATGATTTCAAAGTGACATTCTCCACACTGCACTCTAATTCTGTAATTGCCAGGTCCATGCGGTTCCCACTACTAAAATATTTAAAATAATAACCCTCAAAAAGAGCCAAGGCTTCGAAATGGCCATACACCACCTCTGCTGGAGCAGTAAAATGGTGGCAGAATAATTTCCATATGCAGTGGATAAGTGTTTGGTTATTTGGGGGTCGAGCATAGTTTCTTCCTTTGCCAGGAATTTCTCTAAGCCAGGAGTCAAAATTACTTTTTCCCTCTATGAACTCTTTTTAAAACACTGCGGTGACTGATATATCAGCTGTTTGGTCTACAGTTGACCGCTCAAGTCTGCTGGTGCAAAGGTTTGAACAGACAAAAGAAATTTTCCTTTTTTTAACATCAACTACTCCGTGTCTCCATACAGTGTGAAGGTGAAATAAATATTTACACTCAGCCCTTTGATCCTATTCATTTCCCATGTGTAGTTCTGTAAATGCCTCCATGGCAATGATAGCAGCGGCTGGTTTAGTCTGACATCCATTAACTACATCTTCAGTGTGATATAACATCTGGGACAAGAAAGACAATGCTCAGCCAGCTGACAGCAGGCAGCCACCAAAGATTTGTTAGCCAGTGATGGTTTGTACATCACAGCTCAGGAACGCCTGGCTTAGAGACTTAAGCATGCAAACCTGCAAGACTAATTGTGTTTTTTACTAAACCATTAGCTGGTTTGTGTTGCATTCATTCTCTAATGCTATCTCCCTTTGCTTCACACACACCTCATATTTTCCCACCCCTTATATTTTTAGTCAGATGTTTTTATTTCTTGAAATTTACCTCTGAAACAGTTCTACCCTTTTGGCATAAATTACCTCCCAGCATGATTGACTTTGTTGTATAGTATTGAGTCCACTTCTGGAACTCATCAAGTTATTTAAAGACTATTGTATGTATTCTATTAAATGAAGGTATATGTTGCTATACCTTTAAACAACTCTTCTGTTGGTTTTGACAGAGAGGATTCAGTTTTTTTCTTAAAGCAGAAAACAAGAATAAAAATAGCAAGCAATCTCTCCAAGCAACAAGCAGTCAGAGTTTATGTTCTCAGTGTGTATGGCTCTGAAGATGTGATGATTTCATTCAGCTGAGCATCAAAAAGATCAAAAGACGTTACTGAAGTGTAACTGTCACTTTGATCAGAAAGCTGTATTGGAAATGTCATGAAAATTTGTGGCTTCTTTTGACAGTTATGGTATTTCTAGTTGTGGTGTTGATATTATGGGGAAACAACCTGACCCTGTTGAGCCCAAACACTGTGGTTGGGTTTCGGGTCAGAGATTAAGACCAGGCTTTGCCTTTTCTTCCAGTAAATATGGTTGTCTTGAATTTTTGCTCCATCCAACTGATTCCTGAAGTTGGGCTCAGGTTTTTTTTATTTTCTTTCTGTCCTGATAACGAGATGTTTCATTCGTTCTAGGTTTTCCAGCTTTCTCAATAATTCCTGAAATGATGCTATTCCTACTCTGGGCAGGCAAAATTATCTGATAGCTGAAGCCCTAGCCTGAAACTTGGGAAGTTTTGGCAGAATTGTGTGGAAAAAGCTGGCCATCTTTTGTAGGAGAGTTCAATGACTTGAAGTTGGGTTTTGTTACAGTTTCATTGTGCTTGACTTTACAGAAATCACTATGGAGGCTAGAGAAGACTGTAGGATGGAGGTGGTTTTGGAGGTTGACTGCTGGGGTAGTGGCTGGGAATGAGTCAGGAATGAACAATGGTCATTCTATGAGAAGCTTTATGACTGACAATTTGCATGCTCAGGTGGTAACTAAATATGGCTTTGAAGTGATTTGCCTCCACCTAAGTATAAATAACTGGGGGCAATCAACCTGCTTTCTTCAGCTTGGTTCCGAAGTTATCTAGAAAACTCTTGGTTCAGTGTATTCTTCATTCTTTCTTGGATCAGGGTCTTAATTTCTCTAAAAAAACCCCAATTTCTGTTCTTTTGCTATTGGGTTTTATTTTGTAAATCCCTCTAAAAAAATTCTCTAATTTATAGTTGGGGCATTAATTTCCTTAAGTCTTTTTGTTTACTTTGTGGTCTAATCCTTAGAGCATTACCATGATCAGATGGTGATCTCAGTTTTTTAAAATACAAGATTTATGTGTTAGTCTCAGTGCTGGATCCTAAATAAGTGGCGACAGATGAGGCACATCAAAGGCTCTTCTCTCTCTCTCTCTAACCTTCTACAAACACCAGCTATAGTAATGTTCAGAGGTTAAAGTGACTAGATTTGGGGCAAATGAACATACTGAATTTGGATGCCCATCTCTGAACTTTATAGGGTTCAAAGTGTTTATTACGTGCTAGATTTGAAGCCCAATGGTGACCAGACCACAGCTTTGCATCACTGTAATTCTGCTGCTGCAGATGTGGGGACCGTCTTCAGAGCAGATGGTGGAAACCAGGCAGAAATGTTCTACCACCCCTGCCCTCACCCTTAGAAGATATGGCAGTAGCACTCAGCCTTAATTTCTGCTTTTTCATCAGAAGTCAGCTATCAATTTTGCTGGTGTTGGCTCTCTGGTGATGCAGAGAGCTGTCTGCCTTGTCCAGATCTTGAGTCATCCCCAGGGACCCTGCAGAACCAGCTTCACAGCGTAATGCCCATGGTTTCTTTTTCCGCAAAATGACGGCTTCCAGCAATGGTCGATGCCAACTTGTTCAGAAAAGTTAAGTGGATGGTTAACGATTAGCTTGTGGCCTGAAGGCTATGGCCTTTTGTTTAAAAACAAAAGCAAAAAACCAAAAACAAATAGGAAAGAAAAAAAACCTAACACCAAACAGGAGAAGTTGTTTTGTCTTCAGCAAAAGGAACAGTTGACAGAGGGATGGTTTGTTTCTTTAGTGAGACCTTGAGTCCCTTGCAAAGAATATATCTAAATTCTTGTTTCCTAAACCCTGGAGAGGAGTCAAGTGTCCAAAGAAAGTTTCTTTGCTCATAGGTCCAGGACTTCTGCATTCAGTGTGCTGGGCAGACAGTTTGTCTCCACTTTCCATGTGAGTGTGTTGCCAGAGCTTGCCTGGCTGCTTTGAACAGCCAGTATTTCTCACTGCAGAGCAGGCTGCTGCCTCTCTGGGTCTATCAAGCCACCTGGAAAGCCCAGCAGGCAGCTTGAACCCTGCCATTCCCAAGCTGTATGCACTAGCCTGTGTGAAATGTGGGCCTTAATCCCAGCATTTGCTAAACAAAAGAGAATGTAGATCTGTCTGCATTTAGCCTGAGAAGTCATCAGCGGTGATCCCCATGGCTCTGATATGGCTGTGTGACCACCTGGGCTCCACTATTGCAGCAGCGGGGTTGAGCCATGAAGTTTTCCTCCTAACTCCTAGGTTGCTTTGTGCCCTGAAGCTTGAATGCATAAAGCTGTCCAAAGCACTTGGCTTTATAAAATCCTTGTAATTCTGAGCATTTTTATTGCCTATTTGAAGGCTTCCACCAGTGTAACTTCATGGATTTCTAGCAGAATTATTCTTGATTTCTACCCATATGAGAAGAGGGTTATATTCCAGGACTTTTCAGTCTGGGACCATTATATTTTCAATTGGAAGCATCAGCATTTTGTCTACAGACATTCTCAAACCTAAATTATTCTGATCTTTGAGTCCCACCAGTTTATTTTGATTTCTTGGCCCGTTTTAGGATGGAAATGAAAGTTGAAATAACAGGATTCCCTCCAGATTGGAATTTTTGCTATTTGAGCAGGTCTTATGCAGCATGGGATTTTTTCATTGCCTAATTTAACATAAATATATATATAGATGTATATATACATCTCTCTGTAATGAGCACATTGGGACCCTCAATAAAAGTTCATTACAGTTGAGTGTTTCTTGTAATAGCATTTGGCAATTTACCAATAAATGGAGAAATGTCCAATTTTAATCCAGCAGGAATTCTACAGCAACTTCATTATAAGCTTCATATTGATCAACTTTTAAAAATATCTTGTAAGGAATACAATAAATACTTGAGAATAGAAAACTTGTGCATTGTATCACAGCTTGCAGTGAAAAAAGCAAGAGAAGTAAAACCATGATACTCAGGCCAGCCTCATGTCCTTGAGATTTTTCTATATGGGAATTTGGCACAAGCAGATGTACTATGGCAAAATCAGAGTGTTTTGAGCACGCTGAGCATCCCTGTTAAGCTCCCCCAGGCAGCTGTTTAACACTCCCTTCTTCTCCCTGCATGTTTCCTCTTCATCTATGATGTTTGTAGCTCTTGCTCTGCTAACCTTTGTCTTTCCCAAACCAACTTCTCTATTTTGCAGACCTTTCTTTAAACAAAGACCTACCTACCTATCTTCAAACATTTAAGCCTTTGTTTCACATTTTAATCTCCTCTCTTCCCTCTCTTTCCCCTCTGTCACTAGGCTTTTCAGGACTGTGGCCCCTGCTTTTGGAAGCAGACCTTGGAGGGAGACAGGAAGGGCAAGAGGGCATCTTCATGGCTAGGAATACAGAAGGTAAAGTAATTTAACTTTGTCTCTTTCTCTCCACGTAATACCAGGAGCTTTCCATTTACGGATGGAGACAAAAGGAATTTTTCTCTTGTGGAATTTTTGGTTGCATGATAGCTTATATGTTCCTGTTCCCTGGGGGTCAGTGGGGATAGCCAGTGTGGACTGTCTCTGAAATTTCTTCTTCTCAGGAAGTCCTGCCTGGGAAGACTGGGCTAGGTCAGGCTTGGTCCTACATGGCTATAGATTGGCTCTGAATTGGGCCTGGATGCACCTGACATATGCTGACCCAATGGCTCAGATAGTCTTTTGCTATTTTTGTCTTTTCTTTAGGGAGACAGCTTGACTGCTTAGCATAGCCCTTAATTCTCAGGTCATGAGCTGCATGTCTTCAGGTCGTAGGGGAATTTTTGGCTTGCTAAGTGTTAAACCTTCTGTGTTTACAAGCATTAAACCTCAATGTAAGCATTAAACCTCTCTGCTGTGTTTTGTTTCAGTCTTGTGAAGACTATGACATATAGCTTAAAGGCACTGCAGACAGTAACTCATGCTTTGTTTAAGACATCACAGCTAAAAATGTTTCATGCTGCTATCAGTTCATTATGCTAATGTGGGACACTTTACTCTGTGTAAAAATAGAGTTTGCATGTTACGAGACTGAGTTATTTTATATTTTCTTGCCAAAGGAAATATTTACTTTTTTTTTTTGTAATATTGATCTGTATATCATTAAAAAAACATCATATTTTGTTAGCTTTTGTGTGAATTAGGGGACAGAATCTTGAATTTAATTTAAGAATAGAAACCACATCAAATAACCATTTCTACATGATGTGGGAGTGCTGACCTCTTTAGTCACTTACAAAACACATTGAGTAGGGATGAGTAGAGATGTCTGGTTGGCTTTTCCAGTCGCTGCAGTGCTGACAGCCTGAAGGTGAATGACATATGGGGAGGACTCACTGTCTTCTGTCTTCCCACCTTCTTACTTATTTCTCAGATAGCTTTGGATCACCACAAAATTCTCGTCCCACTGAGCATCTGCTGACCTCAGTGATCTGCTGAAGTCAATTGGCCTCTGCTGACCGCTGTGATTTCCCTAAGAACTACCATGTATATGGAGGGTTTCCTGTCCTTAAGACCTATATTTTAAGGGCCTGTCCCAAAACTCACTGAGTTGATGGTAAGCCTTTAACTAATCTAAATAGGCTTTAATTTGAGTCTTGTTACAGAATTTGCTAGCGGAATACAATGGGGATTTTATGTCCTGGCATGTTTTAAGCAGAAGTGCCTTTCTGCTTCTGGACAAAGCGGGTGTTTGTTAGCAACAGGGGATTGGTTCCTGATGTGGGTCCAGAGAAATACTCATATGTAAGAGGCCATGAACAGCTCTTCTGGAAACATTAAGAACTGGTTAAAAAGCCACTTGGAAGATTTTAAATTTAGTTACAAAAAATGTGTGCAAATCTTATTTCAAGGTAAGTGGAAAAAAAAGAGAATACTGAACTATTGAATATAATCTCTATCCAGGGCACTGTAACAAATAAAGAATGAAAAATATATCTAACTACCAAAGAACCGTACAAACGTACAAGGTCTTGTAAGTTGGTGTTTCCCTGGACTCCAACCAATGCCTGATTGCACACTATAAATTTCTGTTTGACTTCATTCAAGCTTCTAGAGCTACCTCTTTTCTAGATGCATGGTGTGAGGAGGTGTTACTTTCCTTAGCGGTATGAGAAAGGCTTACACACACACTTGGATGAGGTCTTGCTATAAAAAGCAGTAACTATTTTGCCTTGTATGTATGTATTGGTTAAGGGACAAGACCTATACAGAGAGGTACCTTCCTCTTTCATTGTTATAGAATGATTGCTGGCATGTTATTATAGGAGGCCAAATTCTGATCTCATTGACAAATATGCAACCTTTATAGAACATAAGGGGCTCATATGCATGTAAATGAGATCAGGAGTTTGTTTCATTCTTTAGACATTTACAGCAAAGTACAATCACAGAAAGCAGAGGTAAAAGAGTCCTCAACAGATCCTAAATCATCCGTGAGGATCAAGGTAGGACAATTACGTCTGTATCATTCCTGTCAGCTGATCATTTAAATTGCACTACAAGATAATCCAGTATGGGAAACTCCACTCCTTCCCCAGATGATATATTCCAATGAATTACTGGTAGGTTTTCCTTATATCAAACCTGAATCTTCCCTATTGCAATCTTAATCCAATTCTTTTTTGTCCTACTCACCATACAACATTGCACTCCTGATTTCTATATTGCTGGGAATATTTGCCTGTGTTTTCTACCTGGAGATATTCACAGACATGTTTTCCAACAGAACAATTGTAATTTAATTAAGGTGCTATGGGGCAACAAGAATAGAAACTATTACATCTACTAACAACAGTCATATCTCTGATTATCAGCATAATAGGAAAACAATTCAATTAAATGTGTCTGCTTAGTCAAGTGGGTTTGCAGTCTGAGTTTGCCATTCATGTTAACGGAGCCAAATCTGTTTATTTTGGGGTTTCCCAGAAACTCATTTTCTAATAATGGCTGTTGTCAGGAGACTGATAGTAATGCTGAATCATTTGTCCTGGGTTGTGACAAGGATTTCCATTCCTGAAGAGAGTGCAGTTGAAAGAGGAGTATGTGCATGGTGGGCATGTTTGGTGTTGCTGGATGTGAAGAGGACAGAGGCGCTCTGAAGAGATCAGCCAGCCAACAGAGAGAAGGGGATTTGAGGTAGGGCACCATGGACTTGGCAAAGGAGATGAAAACTTTGTCCCTGTAAAGGAAACTTTCTAAAAATGCCTCACTGTTGGCTCTGCTCCACTGACATTAGTGAGGCTGGAAGACGTAGTAATAGCCTAAAGGATGAAAAGCATGAGTAGGAGTTCTCTGCTGTGCCATACTGGTGGAACTGGAGAAGTGTTCACAACAGTGGGAAACACTTAGCAAATATCCCTAGTGTAGACAGGGTGCCAAGGAGCCTTTAGGAGTTAAATCTGCAGGAAATAAGAAGAGGGGGAGGGAGTGTGAGGGATGCAGTACAGACCATTCCTAATAGGAGTGAAACTGCATATAGCCCAGAATACAATATACAGAATATAATTGAAAAAGATGTGTTGAATGAGCAATAACCTTTAAATTCTTTAGTGTGTGTGCTCTGAGCTGTAGAATGTTCTGATTGTTAAGGCAATTAGCTTTTAAAAATGGTTATTTTTTTAGATTTTAATTACATGCTGCAGTTTGCCTTTGTTATTAGATGGGGTCAATAAGGTTACTGAAGTAATTATTGCGCTCTGCTTGGCACTGGTTAAAGCATAACTGGAGTAACTGCATTCAATTCTGTATGAAAATAGCATGGACAAATTGAAGAATTTAGAGGAGTGGAAGAAAGATGGTAAGAAGTTTGCCATTCAGATCTAAGAGGAAAGGTTAAGATAACTTGGCACCTGTAGCCTAAAGGCAAAAGAAGAGTGTGGGGAACATAATAATGGGAGACATAAAGGAATGTTTTAAAGAGGGCAAGGATCAATTATTCTCATTAGTCAACAAGGATGAGACAAATAATAATTGGCTGAAGCAGAAAGGAAGTTTTAGGTTAAATATTAGGCAAAACTGTGGAAGAACTGTTTGGAAGCTGGACAAGCTGCCAAGAGCCATTGGACAATCACTACTGTTGGAGTTATTCAAGGCCAGACACCCATCTACAGGAATAGTTATAGAATAATTAGATCAATCCTGCCACAGGCAGAGGGGTGGGCAAGGGGTCTTTCTGGCCTCAGTGACCAAGATATTGTTATGGATCTACTTTTTCAGGTTTCATACTCACCCCTATTTTGTAAACCGTGGAGTCTGCTTCAGCCTCCGCTAAAATCAAGTAGGATAGCAACAGTTTAAAGCTGCTCCTCAGGGTCAGAAAACATTGCATCATAGAATCATAGAATAGTTAGGGTTGGAAAGGACCTTAAGATCGTCTAGTTCCAAAACATGTGAGACATAAAATTATCCCCTGATCTGTGGCTATGCATTTCTTTTTACAGCTTCTTAGAATCAAACTTCCCCTCCTCTGGGTGTCTCTGCTTTGTCCCTTTTAAAATGTGAGCTCTGGGAGAATAAAATAGTAACCAAACTAGAGCAGAATGGTTTTGGACTTGTTCATTGCTATTCACTACTTTATAGAAGCTCTTAGAAGTTGAACTGTAAATAACCTCTGTGTTTTATTGACAACATGCTCCTCAACTTCCCCACTACTTATATGGAAGAAACTAATCATGTCAAGCGCAAACTCTGCCTTTCCTATGTCAGCAGACCTCTTCCCATAGATTCTTCGAGATGCTGAAAACAAAGCAAATCAGAAGTAACTCTACAAAAAGATGCTCTGGTACAAAATGGATGCCAGCTGGATTTGGCCCAAAGACTGGTCTGGACAGGTTCTGTTTCCAACTGCATGGTGAATGTCAAGGGATGGCTCCAAATATTGGTTGGTGTGTTTGCAAGCAGAGCAGATCAGTTTTAGAGGTACATCACAGTTTTCAGCACATCTGAGATTAGAATCTGGCTGCCTGATGGACAAAAATGAGACGGCTTACGTGCACTTTGAGAGGCACTGCAGAGATGATATAAAGGGCAGTGAGCTAATTTGTATTGCTAACAGTGGTCTTAAAGTAGTAATTACATATGCAATTATAAACCATGAGCCCAGCCTGTTTATTTTTCCCCTCTGGTGCTAATGAAAAACAATGTAGTTTTGGTGGTTTGTGAGATCCTGAATGCAATGCAAGTGATCATTTGGCTGACTAACTGGAACGCAGAGGCACAGTATCATAGAATCATAGAATCATATGACACTGCTTGGGTTAAAAAAAAAAAAAAGAGCACTAGAGGCAATGATTTTAAATCCCCAGAATAATGGCAAAGTTGTACAAAATCCTTACGTTTGCTAAGCCTGAAAACACTGAGCAACCCCAAAGTGTCTGGAATGCCCTGTCCAGCTGTGCTGTGTCCACTTATAGTCAGTAACATCATCTCAAAAACACAAGGATATGTATTAAAGATGAATTCTCTTTGACAAATCAAGAGACTAGAAAACAGTCACAGGGTAGGAGGTGCCATTGCAAAGTGATGCACGACCTAAAGTGGTGCACAAACTGAACAACCCCATGACCATAATAACCATGAGATGCTTTCACTAAGATTCATTGCTCTTTTTTTCTCCCACTCCTGTTTCTCTTGATATAAGGAGAAAGATGCTGGTATGCTTCGAGGGGAGCTGCATAGGAGGGCTCCCCTTTGCCTTGGGAGCCCTGGAAAGGCTGAGCTGGGAAAAGTCCTCCTTGGGGGAGCTGCCGTGGGTGTGTGCTGGCTGATTACTTCCAGCCATACAGCAGGAAGATGGCCCTTGTATGTCCAGGGACTGCAGGAGGAGCCATGTGTGTCTCATTTCCACACTTCACTCCCTCACTCTGAGGCTCCTCAGATCATCTTCAGCAGTGTTGAAAGAGAAAGGGAGGATGTTTTACACAGGTCTGGTTTTCTGCTCTTATGGAGTCAAAAGACACCATTTCATAGCATTAACTCTGTATTTCTTTTCTAAAAGCAGACTGCACTTTTGATGAACAACTAATTATTAACATCCATTAAAAATAAGCAGACAACAGTCTTCAAATTTAGTTATCCTTGGCAAGTATTATTGATACTTTTATGCCTAATAGGTCATGCATCTAAGTGGGGGGGAGCACACTTTTTCTTCTGCAATGTCTATTAATGAGTCTACGTGCAAAACTTCATCCAATGGTTTTTTGGAACTATAAACCTTTCCTTTCTTGGCTTAGTTCTTTAGGTTCTGCTAAGTCTTATTTTTTTTTTCCTTCTGTCTCATCCTGGACTGATTCACATGTGAATGTGAGGGGGAACAGTACCTTCACCACCCCTTCAGTGCCGGACTGAAGCAGCCTGGAGGGCCAAGAAGCTAGGCATTTCTGTCTACAGAAGTGGCTGATGTATTGGAGTAGAGGGCAATGCGTTCTTAACGACGCTGATACTTAATAACCACGCTGCTTGGTGCGGCCATACCTTTTCTGCTTGTGGGTCTCCTCTGCTGCTAGCACCACCTTGTAACCTCGGGCACCCTTGAGACCCAACCCCCTCACTTTTAATTCACTAGCAAACTTGTGACATAACAGCATAAAGGCTCTGTCTGCTTTGGCTTTTTCTGTGGTAGGGCTGTTTTAAACAAGATTCCTGCTATAAAGGTGAAAGACTAGAGGAAGAAAATCCGGCATGACTTTGGGGTAGTGCAAACAAGTCATAGGAAACTCACTTTAGAGATATCTCCAGAGACTAGTCAAGACAAAAGTTACAGCACAAGCATTTGGAAGGGGGCCACTGCAAACAATTTGTCCTCATTCCAGTTGAGCAACTGTAAGCAGGGACATTTTCAACAAAGGCCATTTAGGGACAGAAGGAAAGATTGGATGGCACTAAAAGAAACTGCACAAATACATGGTGATAGGATGACTCGGCCACCCGCCACTCATACTCTGCTGCTTCATTGTTCTTTCTCCTATCATCTCAACATCTGAAAAGGTCCCACCCCAGCACAACTGTACCACACAACGGAGACCAGCATAAATTAACTCCAGGTGACAAAATCACCTTCCTTGACTGGTCTTCATTTGGTGAGGAGGGAGGGCAGGGGTTGTATGTGTGGCAGGACAATGGGGGAAAAATGTATTTTGCTTGTCAAAGTGAGCAATATATTAAACAGAGAAAAGATGCTTTGCTCTGCTATGGTGTATTTTGCTGTGTGAGTCTTGGGTTTAAACGGCTGCAGTCATCCTGTGTCTTGAGAAAATGCTTGGATATGATTATTCCAATTTCTTTTATCCTTCTCTTCCCCCTAACTTACAAGTTGTTCTTGCTCTGCTATTTTCCCCAGCATGCCAAAGGCACCATACCTTTCTGTGGGAAGTTTCTGCCACTTTCTCTGATTTTGTATTCATGCTGCATAAATAAGAACAAGACCTCCCTCCAGCACCTTGGCATGGGTTGGGGAGTTGGATGGGAGGATGGTGAATGATAGAAATATTATGTAAGCAAGGTCTGAATGCCGGCAGACGCAGCTGTAGACAGCCATTGTCCACAGATATTTTAAAACTGCCTTTTTTAAAAAATTTTTTTTTCTTTTTTTTTTTTTTTTTTCCCCTTCTGAGCACTACATGACAATACAGGTTCATTCAGTGAAGAGCTGGCTTTTGGGGACTGGATGGCTTAGCTAGCCTATTTTGGGATGGGGTGCCTTTCACCTGTAGGTCACTGCTTTGAATTCTGCACACATTTTTGGCAACTGGGAGCCCTTCTCTTCTGGTGGCAGCGCAGCAGCATATGTGAAATTGCTAGGAAGTCTTAGATCCTAGACACCATGTCTAGATCATAAAAGCTACCATAACAGTGGAGTCTAAATGGCACCATTTTTGGCAGCTGAAGCAAAGGCCAAGAAAGAAAAGGGCTATGGAGAATGGACTACTGTCTAGCATCTATAAGCTAATAGCAAGGAACACTGGTGAGGGAGTAGTGAGAAAGTACGCACAGCCCATGAAGGCTCTTTTGGGTGAAGAAAAAGGATTTCAGACTCCTAGGCTGAAAGGCCAGCACCTTTCAATAGCAGAAGAATCATTTAGAAATGTGAGAACAAAATCATTGTTAGTCCTCATGCCTTTAACAATGCTGCTTCCTGTTGGCATCTTCTGCTTACTAATAACACAGTCTGACAATTTGTATCTACACAGTCCTGCACGAGCACTAATTAATCCTTTCTCACCCCTTTGAAGCAAGTAGTTTTTTATTTTTAATGCTCTGTAGCAGAGATGGTTTCCTTAAAAGTGTTGCAGATATGTTTATAAAGGCTACATAATACTGACTGTACAGTGTATGTCAACCTTAGGTTTTCTGCTTTCGATACAGCTATTCCAGTTCAGGTAGACTACACCCAGTTATATGTTTTACTGAATAGAGGTCTTAATTAGAATAAATGAGATCTAATTCTTGGGAAAAAAACTCAGAGCAGGGCTAGGTTTCAGTATAATGATATGAAACAAACAAACAGCTCTTCCTTTCTGCCCCCCAAACAAATCAACTCCCCTTCACTGGAATGATCTCTGGCTGTCTGACCTTATTTATTCAGATGCTGACATGAATCATCATCTGAACAAGTATTCCCTCCTACACCTGCAGTACTTAGGGCTATAGTTCTCCCTGGTTTTCTGCGGCAGTGTTACTTGGAGCCGTCTCCATCTGGCAGGCCATGAAGTCCACAAAAGCACAGAGGTCTTTCTGTAAAAATGGAGACAGCCCAGATTGCTTTCTCTTTACACAACATCTCAAGAGGACTCTGGACTCCTTCTTCTGCAGTTATAGTAAAGTGAGCAGTCTCTTTTCCTTCTATCTTCTTTTCGTGTGATGACCTCTTCTTGGGGTAAAGAACTGCGTGGGTGAGTTTGGGGGGAGGGGTTGTTCTTCTTGGGAAAGCCAAACTGCAGGATGCAGCACATCTTGAGCTTGGCAGCCTTTCACAGTTCCCCAAGAGGCAGCTGAAGGGCCCAAGCAGGGGTAAGACGTTATCAACTCACTTCTAGCATGCCAGAGCATATCTTTACACACAGATAGTGACACATTGTGCACTACAGTTGACCCTCACAGACCAAAGGAGATCCTTCAGTGGCAGCTAAGGGAATATCTCATGGCATCTCTATACTGTTACAAGGCTGAGTACTTAACAAACAAGTCGCTCTGCAGTGCTAGACATAAAGAAAGTACAAAAGCAAAGGCAGAAGTTAAACCTTATGTTATCTGCCAGTCATTAATTGTTTGGAGGGAATATCCCAAGAACATGGCTGAGCGTTGGTGTCATAAAGATGTATACGCTGCTGTTGGAATGAGGTCATTTGTCACTGTCTGGGATTATACCACTAACAGTATATGAGCATATTCAGAGTATTATGCAGCTCCAGGTTTCAGCCATATGGAAAAAGTGTAATATAGTGAGAAATTCAAGCCTTTAATAGAATCCAGAGCACCTCCAGAGTGTTTTCCTTACTTTTATTTCTTTGCAATACAGTCTTAATAACCACTGATGTAGCATTTAAATTGGAAGAGATGTGACATCTAGATAAGCCGAAAGATCTGCTGATACCAAGTGCCTTCTGATAGGAAAATCCCTTGCTTTTTCAGTGGAAAAACCCACCAGGCTTACTAGAGCCAGAGGAAGGGCATGGCACAGCTGTGGCATGCATTAACCTCTTTTGACTTGCTTCTATAGTCACCCAGAAAGACTCCCTTAGCCCAAAAGAAAGTAATTTTAACTCTGGAATTTGTCTTTGCACTCACCTCTTTCATGTATTGCTCATGTAAAATGATAAAAGCATAGAAGAATTGTGACTTGCAACAGGATGCTGATGCGCAACAGGATGCTGTTGCACAACAGGATGTGCATAAGAAAACAGGAGTCCTTGTCTTGTTGCCTGTCAATCACCTACCCCTCTTTATAGACAACATTTGTGGTAGAGTAGCCGTGTTGATATGACCTCACTGCTTGTAGGAGACTGGATTGGTCTGTGCAAATCCATGAGTGACTGTAAGACGCCAGAATGGTCATACTGATGAGCAAAAAAGCCGAAACTGCTTTTCTATAGTCTTGCCTGGAGGTGCCAGGCCAGCTTCACCAGTGCTGGATACAGTATATGAAACTGGATGCTATGTTGTTAAGGATTTGGAGTGATGGTGAATCTGGGAGCAACACTGAAATGAGAAGCAGTGATGTCTGGACCAGACTGTGCTGCTGGCTGAGCGTTGACAGAAGTGTCTGAAGGAATTTGATGCAATTCTGAGCTTGATGTCTCAAAAAAAAGCTGTTCCTGAGATGTACGTGGCAGGGCATTGTAATCTAATGCCAGAGAACTGCAAATGATCCCTGAAAGAAATGGTGGGGTCTTCTGAGGCCAGGAGCAAAAAATATATGTTGCTGTCTGGGAAAGGTACAAATAACTACAGCTCAGTGCAAAAAACTACATTATGGCTATATCTGGCTTAAGTGTTACATAGTTCTGTGGGCTGTTAACAGATGTTGCCAGAGCAACTTGTTATGACAAGCTATGTTGTGTTTCTGAACCCAGTAATTTTACTGGCAGAACCTCCTCCATCTCTCAGAGAATGGGAGATACTCTTGATTGAGAGAGATAGGTTCACAGCCCATCCTAAACAAATACTCTTGAAAGGTATATGAAGAACTAATGAGTCTCAGTGTGTGTGACACACAGTGTGTGCGTCTGATAGCCTGGTCTTCCTTGTTGCTGTTCAGGTCCGCAGAGCTGGTCAGGATATTTTAAGAGCTACATTTTTAGAGGTAGACCAGGGGAGGAGATGACAGCAGGGAGAGTACAGATTGGCAGAAAATGGGGAAAGAGGGCTAGAGAGAGGCGGAGAAATTCTGCAAAGCAACCAGCAACTAAAGTAGTCATGTGGCAGCCCCATGACTACATCTATATTCTAAACCAGACAAAGAAGGGATTTGTACCCAGGTGGGTAGCAAAGTTCCAATGCAATTGGATTTGGTTGGGTAGGTCTGTCTGTGTTCCCCAGATATTTTGTAGAAAAATTTTAAACTCATCACAATAAGTCTCAAGAAAACAATTTAGATTTTTAGATATTTTTTTTTTTTTTTTTTTTTTTAGAATCAATCCGATTACAGCTGTCTTAGCCAGATTATTTTCTCATCTCATGAAAACCCTGTGAGTAAACTTTTGGGGAGAGTGTATGAATGGTGCCTACATGATATTTCAGTGAATCAGGCTAGCAGAGGATAAGCTTTTCACAGTGGAACAGATAAATTAATGGCAGTGATGTAGGGCAGTAGGAAAGACTGTAGAAAAAACCCTCAGAATTTTGTAAGTCAGAGTCAAAAAACCCTGTATTGTGTTGCTTAGTTACTTTTCTTTCCTACTGATGCAAGAGAGTATACAATGCAGAAGACCACCTCCAAGAAGATTCCCACTTCATTGGCTCTTCCTAGTGAGAAGCCAGAAATGACGAAAAATGAACAAAGGCTCCTTCCAGGGGACAGCAGATGGAGTGGGTGCAGTGCATGACAGCCACCACTGATCCGTCTTTCTTGGTTTGTGTGAGTCAAAGCAAAGTGTAATTGTGATGTAGCCCTTACTCATCTCAATTACTTGACAGAACAATGACACTGAAAAGATAAACGAAGTGATATAATAAACAAATCATCTAAAGCTTTTATAATCTAGCTAACTGATTCTTTTCTTCCAAGCAGTCTGCCCAGTGGCAAGATGGGGACTCATAGTTTGTCAAAAACAACAATCTGCTGAGCCTGGAGAGAGAAATGCTTTCAGTGAGAGGAAACAGGCATTTCAATCACTTCGCAAAAAATGGGCCCTTCGTCTCTCGGTGTATTTGATATGTTAAAAATAGCTGTATGACATGGTCTATGATCAGGAGCTGTGCTGATCATGGCTGGTCAAAGCCAGCAAGAAATGGCTTGGGCCATTACTGCCAAGAGGACAGAGTGATGTAGACCACAACTGGCTTATTCCAAAAAGCAAATAATCCTGAGGGTCTGATCTGCAAAGTGCTGAAGTAAATGGGAGTTGTGGTTGCTCAGCACTTCCGTGGATCACGCTGCTCCGTCCTTGTTAGCTGTGCTGGCTGCTAACTCTTATAAACCATGCAATTCCTTTTCATGCAGATATGTTATCCTGCAGGAGTATCCCAATACCTAGGCTCTGCTGACACCTTGGCACCTCACATCTGAGCTTCAGCCCCAGTTCTGGCTCAGAAACTGCCCCAGCAGCTCTGAGAAAAAAGAAAGGTCTTAAAAGGTAGTGTCTGCACTGGAGTGGGGGCAGAAGGCCCTCCAACTTGACAAATCCCATAGTCCCTCACAGAATGAAATCCCCCGAAATATTTTTCACAGCATTGGCATTCATTTTTGGTAGTCTCACATCTGCAGATGCCTAATTTTACTAATCTGCCTGTGACTAGCTCAGGCAGGCTGGCTGATGCATTTGCAGAAAGATGGAGCTAACATGTGCCAGATCAGGAAAAAAGCCAAACCCTCAACAGACCAATGAAGTCAGACGAGCCCAGGTTTCTGGGATTTGGACATGTCATGTCTGCCATCTAGTTACTAGTCAGGGCTTGTTCTATGTAGAAAATGAAGAGTAAATAATCCAGTACCACATAAAAGGAGAATAAATGTACTGGGACTTTTGACAAATGAGAGAAAGACTTTCAATGGATTTTAATTGAGGTGCTTGGAAAATAATACTATTCATAATTAAAATAAAAATATGTGAATTCCTGAACTTATTTTATTTGGCTGTAAAAATAATTGTATATGCTAAACTAATAGGCAGGAATACAAGTGATGAAGTGTTACTGCAATAATGGAGTTGAAAGCTCTGGGTCCCTCTCTCAAATACAATGAGGTTGTTAGCATGAGGTCCTCTTGGCATGAGACGTGATCTGGTGAAAGTTTGACCAGTGAAGTGGAAGCCAGGACATCATAAGTTCTGTGCTGTTTTGTTCTTTGATTGATTGGGTAAGGCACAAATTGGCACAAAGAACCACTTACAGTCTCAGCTTACCCATCTGTAAATAGAGACATATATCGCAGTGATGTTTCAGACTTAATTATTGTAATGTATTTAAAACTTCTCAGGTGTAAGGTACTATAGAAAACTGCAAGGTTATTGTTCCTAAACTAAAGTACCATACGACATTTTCAGTATTCGTAATCTTGTATTTCATCTGCAACTTTAGCTTTGAATAATGTTTTGCCTTTATATGTATGCACATATTCTAGCTGAAATATAACATTAGTTTGCCTTCTAACAAAGCTTTCTGTAATTTGGTTCAGCATTCAAAAGTAAGGCTGCAGTTGTGTTGAGCATTGATTTAGTTTAAATCTTTGATTTAGTTAATTGTTCTGAGCCATGGAAGATGTTGATTCACAGATAGTTATGAAATAGTTAAAATACTGCTTAATAGTACTGAGCCATGGAAGATGTTGATTCATGGATAGTTATGAAATAGTTAAAATACTGCTTAATAGTACTGGTGAAGAGTGTAATGATGTAAAAGACCCCTTAACTCTACAAGCTAGAGTTGTTTGTTATAAGGAACACTAAATTTTTGCACTGGAACTGTTCATCTTAATTTTAGTTTTTTGTACATAGTAGAGGATGCCCACAGCTATTAAAGTACCAGTGTTTGCTATGTATAAGGGAAAGAATGAGTTAAGGGTCTTCTGCTTCTGGTTTTGAACTCCTGTGGCTGTCTCGACAGAAAGAGATACTGAGTCTATGTAAAAATATATAAAAGGGCTGTATAATGATACTTCTAGTTTCTCTGAGCTCAGAAAACAGAAGCAGTCATTGGGTAGGCATAGCTCTGTTGGCCTCAGACTGACTCAAAGATCAGTTTTCAGCTCCTGGTGTTAGACCAATCCTCTCTGACTAACTGTCAGATGATGTCCTGGCAGGGACCTTGTGTGCTGGGTGCCCACCTGTAGCCTTGTCTGGTGTTGTGTGGTTGCTCGCAGCAGGATGCTGTTATGAGGGCCTGTGCAATCCTGTATGGACAGCTGGTGACTCGTGGCAGTGCCCTGTCCTGCTCTGCAACTGGAGGCAGGAGCTGGTGGGCAATAAGGAATTACAGCAGGGCAGTGCACATGCTGAGCATCTCATCATGTTGTAGTGGGGAATGTGGCATGCATAAACAGGAGTGGAGCTGATAATGTACCAAGAAATTTGCATTTTCACCAAAGGTTAAATAATATATGTGAGTAACCTGTGGTAACACACTGAAGATAAGTTTGTCTGAATACCCTGCACTGAATACAGGGAATTTGGACCTGATTCCAGAAGCAGCTAATGCCCTTCTGTTGAGGGCAGCTATGTTTGTCAGGGAGATAGGACAAGTGTCAAAACCAGACCATATCTCCAGGATATTCACTGCAACCCATGTGCAAGCCCCCTGGCCAGGCAAACTGGCTAAGAGCAACCCTGTACCTTAGCCTGGGACTGTCCAAGGTGAGTTGGTGTCACTGTAAAATTCAAGGGCCTGATCTTCCCTGTTGGTTTCTTTGGGGTGGCTCCATCTGCTTGATTTGTCTCTTATCCCAGCCCTCACAGATTTTTTCATCCCGAACAAGCTGCCACAGGTTGTGTGACAGGAGGGCTGCTGGGGACACTGCTGGTGCTGGGCTTCCCACAAGCACAGTTGATCTGGGCTGCCCTTATCTCAGATGGACAGGGTAGTGGGCAGGTGACATCTTCTTCCTTTTCTCTGCTTGTAGAGATCTTTTTTAAGCCTAACTCTCCTCTCACTAATTTTTGTCTTACATAATTGAATTACTCCAGTGAAGTTGCCTCCTGATTTATGCTGGTGTGAGTGAACAGAGTACCAACCCTTCAGCCTTTTACCAAAGTATGATGTTACACTATTTCTGGACATCATCATGTGCTGGTTGTGCAACAGATAAGAATAATGCTTGGTAAGTCATTAGTACTTACAGTTCAGTTTGTGCTAAAATAATCAGCTACATCCCATTTAGTTTCTAAAGCCTCCTCATTATTGCTGCAAACATCAGACCCATGACCTGCTTTCCACTCTGTGAGAGAGGCATAAGTGAATTTAATGCCATCTCTGCATTACAAAAAGTCTGCTGCTGCTCCCTTGAAATCAGGTGGTGTCTTATCATTGACTTCAGTGAAGGTAGGATCAGGTGCAAATTTCAAACGCCTAATTTTCCAGCAGAAGTGCAGCAGTCTAAGCCTGCTGCACTTCTTTGGCAAATAATGAATGGGACCTCATTATCTCTGTTGGGACGTGACTTTACAGACGATTACATGCTGAAAGTATGCCACCGATAGACTGGTTCTGTCCTGAACTGTGAAACTTGTTCAGAGAATCAGAGACTGCTAACTTTCAAGACACTTCATTCATTCTCATATCATGAATAGTTTTGTCAATGAATGGGACTACTGACCTTGATGATCTGGTATCAGTATTTCCTGCTAGGTACAAGCACACAGTGATGCTGTGACTACTGAGCATTATTTCTGCATTCTTTTCAGATGAAAAGTTATCTACAGTAGCATTTACCAGAATTTGTCTTCCTGTAAGATATTATTGTGACACTGTTCATTTACAAAGAATTTAGCCTTATTACATATTAAAGATGACATACAAACTGCACAGAAATAGAAACGATTTGACTATAATGGATCTTTTTGCTCCTGCCACATATTTCCTGAACTCTACTTTTTAGACATATTATGTGGCTAAAATCAGTAGTCCATGAGTGGGCCTCGAGAGTATCTATGATGGGTGCTGCATAGAAGGTTTGTTGAGAGTATGTAAGAGACTTGATTTATGGATTTATCCTTACAAAACTTTTCTGAGTCAGATAAATACTGTTATTGCTGTTGTGCAGATGGGTAAATTGTAGGACTGAAATCTTAAGTAGCACGCACAAGATCACCCAGCAAGTCTAGAGAAAATAGGCTGGAACCACAACGTTTCATTCTATTTTCATGTTCTGTAAGCGTTAGATCATCTTTCTCCCATGATTAGCTGCTATTCTGGCAAGAAGTCAGGACCATTATGATAGAGCTGTTTTTCATACAATGGGATGAGACTGCCATCACTTTAATTACAAACATGTGTTCAGTCTTTTATGGCATTGTGATTATTATGTAAAGTGATGTGTAAAAATAATGAATTTTAAATTAGGAGTTTACATTACAAACACTTTGGGGTAGGGAAATTTTTCTTCCTCTCTGTCCATACACTACTTATTAACTTGGAGTCCTAGTTAATGACTGGACCTTGAAACTGGTATGCTAATGTAAGACTAAAAGTAATTATCAGATTATTTTTATTCAATATAGAAATTATTTTAAATAAATATGGAGTAAATCCCACCTTCAGAAATTTGCAGAAAAGACTCAAGTGCTTACTGCTAGCTGAACACACTTTTTATAGAACCTACAGCTAATGGGACACAAACTCTTAAACCTGAGTTCAAGGAGTAGGGGCATCCAAAACTTGTACCCCACAACATGTGCTCTTAAACTTTGTAAATTTAACCCAACACTGGGAGGACAATGCAATGATTTCAGAAATGAATAAATGACGGTACATTTATAGCTTCTTTTCAAAGAAACGAAAGGTAGCCAATCCTTATGACTAATAACTATTATTTAAAGTACAATTTGAGACGCTCCTTGTAAAATTTCAGCCAGGGTCTTGGCATGACTTAGTGCCCAAGAAAAGGATATCTATATTGGGAATCAGCTGCTCTTACACAATCTTTGTGATGATTTGGAACCACTTAAAACCAAGCAGTTGATGATATAATACATTCTTTGGATTTGGAAATGTTCCCCTTATTCCTGCTTTGAATTAAGAGAATATATTGGTGGTTTAGTTACATGTTTCTTAGTCAGAATTATATGTCTGTCTTTATCATGCGATTGAAGCCTGATCCATCTCTTACTGTAAAAATAAAAAATTAAATTACAGGTGTGAAGAACTCTCATCTGCTGTAAGTGTGAGGTCATTTCTATACTGCAGTGGATTTCAAACTGAGGTTTGCAGACCACCAAAGACCTGAGGAGTGTCTGCTGGAGGTCTGTAGAAGAGCTGGCTGGTCAGAGAGCATTGACTTTGTTGTCTGGGCTTTTTTTCCTGCAACAATTTAATGGTGTTACAAGTAGCTAAAAATGCATTAAATATTTCTCAGCTGGCACTTTTAAATGTTAACAGTTGTACTTGCCTCAGGGCTGTTATTCAGTCACCAAAACCAGGAGGCAGAGGTGAGTCTCAATGACAAAATTTATGAAGATGCTGTCTGTATTTGAAAACTCTTCAGGAATCTGTAGCCTATGTCATGCTTTAAAACTTGTTGGTAAATGCAAACATCTAACTTCCCTAAGTGACTGAAGTGTATCTATCTCAGTCACTTAGTGAAGATACACCTCAGTCACTTAGTGAAGTCACTCAGTAATACTGTGAGAATGCAGATAGGGGTGTAATGAATTGTAAGGGTTTTTTCTGATGTGATACTGTTACTATGCAAGTTATTCAGAAGACTTGCTGATGGTAACATGCCCTAAAATAGCTAATGATCAGCATATTGAAGAGGACAAGTAAAACTATCTGTTTCTCTAACCTTGAATAACCAAATAATAAAATCAAGACATGGTCTATTATTTCACCATGTAATGGAATACGCAGTCTATTTTTCACCTGAAAAGCTTATAAAGTACACAAGATAACAAGTGCTAGTTATAGTAGTATAATACATGTTCTTTATTTGATTATTAATTGTAAACACAGGATGAGTTTAAAAGGCTACATTTTGGTCCTATGAAACTCCATTCAGTGTGTGCCTTAGATGGCAGAGAAATAACCCAAAGTAAAGTTTAGCCACCCATATGTGTGACATTTCTAGAGCTGGTGTTCAGAAAAGACTGCTGTTGAAGGCGCTATTTTCTCACTGAATCTAGAAGGCAGAAAACTGTTTCACTTGCATTTTCTTTCTGAGGCAGAGAGCTGGCCACAGCAGGGAGAAGCATGAGTTATCAAAATATTTTTTGATGTGGAATATGCTTATAAATCACAGATTTCATAATGCTACTTATACGGAGTTTGTGATGGCAATTGACTGTCCATTACAACTGGGACTAGTAAAAGAATTGTCACTGGAATTCTTGAAGCGAGAATAATCTTTGGCCGTTTTTAGACTGATGCAATACAAAATTACAAAGGAAAATAAAATTCAGTTAAACCCTGAGCAAAAAAATAGGCACAACTCAGGGAGTCCGCTCTAGATGACCTGTCTAAAAGAAGAAATGTATTTCAACAGCTATAGTAGATCAATCAGGAATTGCTGAAACAATTAATTAAATCCCTTACTTGGGAATCAATAGAAAAGAAACTATATCCATTTACTCAACCCAGCAATTTAAATTTCTCAGAGTGCCACGAATAAACTGTGAAATATATCTTTAAAATAAAGTTCTTAGTTAGAACTGGCAGTTCTGAACCTGCTGTTGGCAGGAGCCAAACTACTGAAAAAGAGCTCAATGCAATAGACTGTAAAGTGTGTCTGCTTGCTGCTCTAGCGTTTAAGAATTAAAAAAAACAAACAAACAAACACACAAACTAACAAAAAACTATCAACCTTTAAAACTGAAAGCTGTATTTCAACATCAACATTAGAGAATTTCTTTCTCTGTGATTAAAGCAGTTTGGAATTTTCAACTGCCATTTTTTACAATATGTTGTAAATACAGTAGGTTTCCTGAAGGATGAAACTTGTTTCACAGGAAGACACACACACAATCTAAGTACTATCCTACAATCCACTGCTGGACTGCTAGGTAATCGTTCATTGTTTGTGATCTGATTCAAGTGCTCAACCAAGCATATGTTGTATTATACTTTGCTTAAATCGCATTGTCTTTATTGAGACTTAAGCATGTGCTTAAAGTTGAATATCTGCATTTTAAATAGGGATTATGCAGGACACCTACTTGGCAGAAGTTACCCATTTATTTTCAAATATGCCTCACTGCATGTTCCTAAGAACAAGTGTGTTTGTGATTTTAAAAATTCCATCCTAGGCTGAGTAAAATAGGTGAATTTCCCCCATTTGTGGACATTCATGGGGGAAAAATAAAAGCTTATGTTAAAGGCCAAAAGGTTAGGTGAATAAAAGAGCCAAGTGTCTTATGCCACCTGTCTCTGCTCATTCTTCCAAGAAGCATGAGCCTGTCTCCGCCTCCCTTCTGCCTGTGGTTTAGAGGCCTTGGTGGCTTCTGCATTCCTCTTCTTCTTTCATGTTGCTCTGACTGTGCTGCCACTTAGCAGAATCCATTTTTTTCTATAGTCCAAGCCCAGTAACTCTTGTCGCTGACCTCACCGACCATGTGCTCAGTGTGAGCATGACTCATGGTAGCGATGAGAAATCCTTGTTCTCTCTAATGTGGCCTTCCCAAGGAAGGGGGGTGGCCAGGGGATGGGGAAGATTCTGATATTTCCAAACTTGCTTGCTGGAAGTATTGTGTCAGTTACGATAATTTGGTGTAGCACATAAAGCCTTAGGCTGACTTGTGATTCCTATCACACCGCTTGTAATCCAATTGGGGAATTGCATTTCTGTCAGTCACATACTCTGGTGGAAATGCAAGAATGTGAGAAACAATAGGAGTAGGCTGGTACTGAATCAAAACAGATAAAGCCAAATTGCTTGTTGGACTGAAAGATGGGCAAAAGCAGATGAGAATCAAGTTGATCAGAAACCCACTGCTGCCACTGATGGCTGTGTGGCTGTGTGAACAGTACTCTCAGTCTGTGAGCAAAGGGAACAGGCAGGCACACCAGCAAAAACATGACTAATCTTTATGAAAGAAGAAAGATGAAGGCATCAAAATAATACAGTATGCTGCAGGCTGCCAATGGATTTCAGAGTGAGGAGAGCACTCTGCAGATAGATCTGGAGAGAAAAAATAGCTAGTGCAAAATAAGCCCATGAATAGGTTGGGTATGAAGTGAGTGGTGCATGGCCTGTGTGGGAGGGAGAGAGCCTGCTCACAGGCTGCTGGCTGTGGGCAACACTCTGAATCAGTTCAAGATGGCTACCAAGGGGGAGTACATGGTGGGCCTCTTTTTGCTCTGGAGACTTTTATTTGTTCTCCCTTTCTTGGTGATTTTCTCTAATCTGAAGAACAAGATGTCCTTAGCGAAAACAGATGTTTTGCTCCCTTGCATATGGGAAAAGAAAATAAAAAAATCTTCCAAAACAGAATAAACACAAAGGATGCTGAGACCAAGGATGGGTTTCCACAAAGTCACAGGAGAGCAAACACTGACACTCTCACCTGGCTCCTCATTTCCCACCAACATGCCATGGGTGCTGTTGATGCAAAGGTCCACAGTAAGACCTGGGTCTAAGAGCGGGTGAGTAATGCACCTCTGTAAAGCATAAACACCACACTGAGCTGGCTGCAGATTTCCTCATCCACAGTCTCCCACTGCGAGATCCTGGTCAATGGCAGTTTTTGTCATTGGCTTCAGCATAACTAGGAATTGGTCCCAGTACTTAATTTAAAGCACAGCACACAAAACCCCAAAATCATAACATCCCTGCTACATTTATAGAGCTGCATAAGCTACTGATTAACAAATGGATGAGATACTGAACTTTGCTTTACCATCTGTCTTTAATTACATAAAATAACTTGAAGCAATTAACAAGAAAGAAACAATATGACACAAACAAATAAATCCTATTGATAGAAACAGATGAGGGAACAGTTAGGATCTTTGAATATATGGATGAAAGTCACTATAGCAGTACAACACACACACAATATTATTACAAGTATTATCTAACAGATTTGCACTGACATCACAACTATTTTTGAAAAATAAGTTACCTGTGGAGATGCAGAGAAACAAAAAGAAAGCTCTGTGTGTGTAACTAGAAAATAAAATGTGTGGTCCATCCGACAGCTGTGATGTCTAAATTTTGCCTTTCACAGATAAGAGAATCTAATATCAACAGGAAAATACACAAAACATGAGGTTTCGTAACTGCAGACCTAAAACTAGTCTCATAAATCTGCATGCTAATAAGTGTTCAGGCACCAGTGGGGATTAGGCTCTTTAACACTTCACAGGATTTAGGTTCTAAGTCTATTTTTTCAGCATTCAAATGCACTTGTTTGCCTTCTCTGTTTAGGCACTTAGGAAAAATGAGTGCTGTACAATAGATATTGAGTGACTGCTGAGTGGATTAAGAACTGACTGATAGATGTCAAAAAGTACCTGTCAGCTGTGAATGAAAGCTCTGGAGTCAGTTTGCAGAAATGGATGTTATGCCTGGCAGGCTACAGAATTGTCCTTAATGGCTGAGAGACAAGTACATCCCTAGTAAAACAATGCCTAGTAAATTAAGGAGGAAATTGAAGTTGGTGGAATGATAAATAAATTATGAAGACGGAGAAGCCCAAATTTGGTGAGCGAGACCTCTGCAGACAAGACGAATTTTAAGTTGTGCACTAACAGTGGCTCCACTCATGCACTAGAAATTGTATCCCAAGGGTGGCGCTTGAAAAGGCTTTGGTATCATTGTGGGGAAGCAACTGGACACAGGGCTTGGTCTGATGTTGTGAAAGAGGATTAATGTTGTCTTTGAATGAATTAGCAGGGACATAGGAGTTGAGTGTAATGCTGCCTATATGGCAGTGGTGTGTTACAGTGTTTCGAGTGCTAGAAATCTTAAAAAGGGTGAGATAAGAGGCAAAAGAACCACTTGCATATTGGAAAATATGCTTTGTTTCCCTTATCAAAACGACTGGATTACAGTGTATAGTTACCTTCACATCAAGAAAAAAGTGTCTTGCATCAGATGAACATATTACAAGAATCAGTGGGTGGAAGTATAAGACAAGCAAATTAGGCAAGCAATGAGACTTGGATTTGTAGCAATAACTGTGATGAACTGCTGAAACAAACTGTCCAAGAAAGTGATAGTGTACATATCAAAACTGGATCCCTTTCTGGAAAATATGTGTCAGCCAAACAGAAATCATTGGGCTTAGTGTATGGGGAATAGGGCAATGCTATAGTCTGTGACACAGAAGAGATTAGACAGGGTGTGTTAATGGTCCTTTCTGGCCTCAAAAGTCATAAATCAAGGAAAATTTCTTAAACATTTTAGGCCAAACTCTTCTTCATCCACTAATCCCGAGGAAACAGAGAGGCAAATATTACCAGGAGGAGCAAGTGGTGTGGTCTTGGATAGAATAAAGCATGTTAAACATTTCCTTCATGTTAATATGCAACATTGTACATTCTGTGTATTATAGATTTGGGGACCAAGGCTCTGGTCAGCATGCTCCAAGCAAGGTAACATGCGTAGCAAGTGAGCGGAGAGAGAAACAGACTGGGTGGGAATGCAGCTGAGTGGATACAGGGAGCATGGAATATGTAATTTACTACTCTTTCAGGTATTCATGTTGAGAGAAAGAACTTGCTTTGTCAGGGAACACTGCCCTGTAGACTGAGATGGGAGAAAGAATGCAAACAAAGGGCAATGATCAATTGCAGTGTTATCGTAGCTTGTAGAAATGTCCTGTGGGTCATGGCAGGGAATTTTGACAGACATCGTTCTATTTAATATGTCTATACTCATCTCAAAGTAGATCTAAACAGCATAGTGAAATGTGCTGATGATACTAAACCAGGAAGGAATGCAAACAGGAGACAGCAGAGAAATAATATCAAAGGACAGGCAGATACTAGAAAGCTGGGCACAAATTCCCCCAAACAACTCACAAACACACACAGAAAAGAAGATATATTGGAGTGTGTATATCCTGGCCACCAATATTGCTGATAGAGCTTCAAGGCATAATGTACAACAGAAAGATGGGAGTGAGATACGATTTTGTGTAGCGATAAAGGCTATGCACATACTGATGTCTCTTACAAAGCAGGGACGTTATAGTTTGTGCATAAAGCTCTGTGCCATTACATTCAAATCTGTGTTGAATGTTGCCAGCCACTGACTGACTGGAAGGAGTTGGAAAAAATCCCACAA
The DNA here is from genome assembly GCA_009867235.2 of Psittacus erithacus. Lineage (NCBI taxonomy): Eukaryota > Metazoa > Chordata > Aves > Psittaciformes > Psittacidae > Psittacus > Psittacus erithacus. Next base: position 45,536 of record WYDI02001659.1, read on the forward strand.
CTATTCAAAGGCTGGAAAAATCACTTTTGGGGACTGAGGCTCAAACCCAGTATCTCATTAAGCATAAACTTAAAGTGCATGAGCTGTACTGCTGATTTACAACTCCCTTTACAGCCCTGCTAGGTGGCTTTAACAAAGGAATGATGTATCAGCTTAAAGGGTGCGCATGTTTAAGCACTTTGTTAGACTGGAGCAGAAGGGGCTTGGTTAGACCTCTGAGGAAATGCGACAAAAGTCATTGAGCCCTTGGCCGCTGAAAGGTTCATATTAGCTGCATCAAAATCAGCAGGCAGTCATATTTCCGTAAGGCTTGACTGCTGCATTCTTATGCGTAGAACAGAGGTCTACAAAGGCTTAAACTAGGCAGCATCATATAACTAAAAAGAGGAAGGCAGTGGAATCAAGCCTTTTGGGTGTATTTTTTTTAAGGTGAAAATTGGAAGACAGTCAGATGGTCTTTTAAGGGGAGTTCATATTGCTGGGACTTTGGGATAGATAGGCTTGAATAAAGCACTGGAGAATGCCCATAAAGCACAGCTTTATGTCTTTACATTGGAAGGCTGGGAGTCTTTCCCTATCCCAAGAATTCCTGATCATATGGAGTTGCCACAAAAGCTCCACAATTCAAGGTGGGAGGCATAGCTCTGAAATCGTCTCTGTGACTGTTCATAAAAGAGTTCCTGTGAGGCTGAATTCTTGATGCTGATTTTCAAACCAAGGAAAACTAATCTTTAAAGAATAGGGCTGTGAAATGCTGAACTGGGATCACAGATACAGTGGGAATATCTCTTCTGTGTAACTATTTATTGTGCGTATAACTGAGAATTATCTGAAGTAGAGAGCAGTTCATTCTCTAAGAATAGCATTTTGGGCGAGTTAGTACCTGATTCTTTTTGAAAGTCAAGAGAAGGTGAATACCCAGCTCCTTAGACTTTTTTAATCTATGCCACAGACTGAGATTGTTGTTAATTTTTTTTTTTTTCAATTTTGCTCAGAAATAGTAGAAAACTCTCTCTGGAAAAAATCAACACTTCAGTGTTTCATTTAAATAATGATTCTAGATTTATGCAGTAAGTATCACATGATTTTATAATTAGTAGTAGTATATTAGTGTGTAAAAAGAACGTATTATTTAATTTTATCTTTCAGAAATTTAATAGTGAAAACAGAAGTGTTGACTTTGGCAAAGATTTAGTCTTGGAATATTAGCGGGCACTCTTCTGGTCTTGACTGGTCAATACTCATAAGAATTTAATAAAACTCTGCATAGATTATAAAAAAAGCAGCAGGGACCAGGGGATGATAATTAGGATAGAGCGCCCCTTTACAAATCTTGATTGAAGAAATACTTGAAAGCAATGCTTGTCATTACAGGATGGAAGTCAAGATATGGAGTTAAATTACTGACAGAAGTGCATATATTCAGATCCTTCTCCTTTTTCTCCTTTCTCATTGGCCTTTATAGTCCAGTTTTACACTGCCCTGCTTCATTCATGCCCTAGTGCTTTTCATCTCCTGATAAGATGTCTCTATAAGCTAGTTCAAGCTTGCAACCTATTGCTCTTCTCATACAGTTACTTAGTTCTAACATTCAGCACTTAGTCCCCTTCGGATGCTGAGTTGCTACAGCAGTTGTTAAAATTTTTATGTGCAGTGCAGTACAGTACAAAAGCTACCAAAAGAGGGCAACATATGAGCCAACAATAAGAAATGTATCCTGACAAGTTTACAGCTGTGCATTTGTGACACCCTCCCTCCTTTCTTTTTGATAGAGCAAGAAATGTTAGCAGAGCTGGTCAGGAAACAGAATCCCCATTCTATGAGAAATACCAATATTTGGGAAAAAAGTGAAGGTGCTGAAGTTTTCATAGATTAAAATTCAGAGAAAATATATTTGACATAATGGAAGTGTTCCATAAGTGTCAAATCATTCTCACAGCAGAAAGCCAAAAGTTACAGTGACAATAAAATATTTAATTTAGTAGACAAAATATTAAATACATGAATGTTATAAAGTTCAAAACAAAATTAAATGACACAATAAATAACTTCAATGTTTTCTTTATGGAAAACGATACTTTATATATTATTGAATGTAAATATTTTTTCAATTTGTCTCCACTTAAAATGTTGTCAAGATATGTATACTCTCAAAAAAGCAAGCTGATTAAGACCAGGTTGTATTTCCTGAAAGAATATGTTTCCTCTGTACATTGTTTAATTACATTTTCTCTTGGTGAAATGCCTGAGAGGATTTCAAAATACTCTTAATAATTCTGCAAGAGACTACGTCAAATTGACCACACCCCCGGACTGTCCATGAAGCTGTGTTTGTGAAGCTAGATGAGATGCTGTTGCATATGCCGTGTGAGCTCAAGCACTAGTATACCCTGGACAACACCAGATATGCGCCCACTGGCAAACAGTTTATTATAAACAAAAGTTTTTTCAAAGAATTCAATATTATCCCAAGGAGTCAGTCTTGTACACATGCCAGCATGGCGATAGATACAGTAAGCAAATATAATCTACCTCACTTAGGGTAAATATTTGGTTAAGAACCTTTCGAAAGCTCTTTAATTCTTTGCACACTTCTGCCATGAGAATCAAAGGAAAGGCAGTGGAGATGTAAAGAATGGAGGGTGATTTTTTCTAATCATCAGTCCAGATAGGCTAGCTGCCAGTCAAATTAAAAACCTCAACGGAGGAAATGAATGAAGGCCGGTAGGTGTAGAAATGTGCTGTTTGTACAGCTTCACCAAGTTCTGCTAATGGGAAATGAGAATCAGCCATGTCTTTGTGGAGATGCGCAAAACTCTGTGGCCATGTCCAGGAGGTTGACTATGGAATTTAGGGTCCTCAGGCTTTTTTGCTTAGGTTTGTTTTCTTCCCCCCCCTTATTTGCCTCATCTCTTTTTTTCAAGACTAACTTCTGCTTTCTGCTTGATTCTATTATGGCTTAAAATGCTGGAATATCTGGGAAAGAGAAGTGCGCAGATCTACTATCTATCTGGAGGGCAATGAAACATCTAGAAAGTTTAGAAGTACTCACCTATCTGGAAGACAGGATGTTCTGCTCGTAGGAGCAATACCTTATCTTCTCTCATTTGTCCATGTCCTGCTTTTGCATCTGTATTTCTGTGGATTCCAAAAAAAGGAAAGGTTTATTCTTCCTAACCGGGAACAAGTAGATGTTTCTGCCTCGAGAGTTTCTCTATTGTCTGATCTATTACATGAACAACAACTTCACATAGTTCACCAGATGAAGGGCTACAGAATCACAGGATATCAAAGATGTTCAGTATAGGTATGACAGTTGTGCATACTATCTGTATGGTTTATAGAGTGTATCAACTCTAATTACAATGTTTTCAGACAGCTCCTGTATTCTGGATATGCAAGAAGATATTTATACTCATCTCCTTGGCCTTAATTTCTTGTACTGATCATCTGTTTTGATTAATGTCTTGATACTCCCTCTCAGGCAACAATGTTACTTTTTGGAGACAAAAGAGGAACAGTTATGGAATTAATTTTCATGGCCCTGGGAGGTGTTGTTCATTACCTGGTTGTGTTTATTTGTAGGAAAAAGGTAAATTGCCTTGCCTACATGTGTCTGACCGCCTTCTTATATTGCCACTTTAACCAGCAGACTAGAGACTGGTGTTTATTCCAGAAAGAATTGGCCCTTGCACACAGACACGCTAATTTTCACAAGTGATTCTATGTATGCCCTTGCTTCTCAACTTCTGCCAAATTCAAGCCCAAATTCTAGGAAGCAACAATAACAGTAACAGGAGTCACATCAGACTTGAAAGCAATCACTTTAGCTCTGTGAACACAAACCACACTTCCTTTTCTTCTTTAGAAATGATTTTTTAAACATGCCTTGGCTTCTCTGAGCTAGTACAGCTTTACCCTGTGAGTCAGGTTATGAAAAGGGATCTGTTACCCCCTTCACAGACATGGTATGTGAGCCTAGTTACATCACATTTCAAGGCAGATGGATCTCCAAAGGGAACTGCATCATCCAATCATGTGCTTTCTGCTTCTTGCGATTGATTCTTGCGGTTTGTCTGTTTCTGATTTTATTTCCCTGTGTAGTTTCAGGGTAAGTCTGTGGTTTGCCCCATGTGCACAAGTGAGGGAGCAAGGGTGCAGAAGACTGCCTGAAAATAAATAAATCAAAAACAGATAGACTAATTACAAGGACAAATGCCAAGGGATGGAGAACACACAGCATCCTCATGATCAGATAAGCCTAGCCTGTCGAAGGAGAGAAGGATGTCTCACTATGTGACATAATTCTGTACCACATCAGAGAAGAAAGTCAGAACATCCTCCTCCTTTCCTGGTTGAGCAAACCCTTCTTGTGTGGTTTGCCCACATGGCATGTCCCAGCATGGAGAGGAACAGCTTCCCTGAGGTAGGGGTGGGGAGGAGCAAGGCTGGGAAATTATAGAGGGTGCTCCTGCCTGTCCCAACAGCCAGCAGGGCTAAACTGGCATGAGAAGGGGTGTAATCTACTCCTGGATGGTTTATGCTCAAAGAACATTACTTCCTTCCATGGAATGAGGCTAGTCATGGATGTCACCATGACTCACAGTCTCCTGGGGTAGCACAGCTCTGTGCCATGACCTAGGGGGTGAATTAGGAAGACTTTTGATGTCATTCTGTAAGTGCTGCACCAAAGGAGACAAAGACTTCTTAATGTAATGTCAGGCTATCTCTTAAACATAACCATGAAACTAACTCTGACTTGCCAGCAGCTGGCAAGGCAGTAGTCTCCCTACACCGCTCTGGCACTTAGCATAAGAAATGTCACTATGTGGGTGGATTAGGCAGAACCTGTCAAAGCTGTGTGCACGTTCTTTGGCTGTGTTTCCTTCCCTGGCCTAATAATGCCAAGGAGATGGGGAGTGGCATGTGTCACACTTTCTGGCATGTGTCATGTAACCCAGTGAAACAGAGCCACAAAACTTTTCTGCTTTAGTAAGTTGCAGGCAGAAGTGACATGCTGTAGCAGCTAGAAGTCTTAATTCTGTATGTATTCACACTGCTAGTGCCTTCATCATGTTTTCTGCTTCTCCAGGGCTCCCTGAGCCAGAGGTATGTTTCAAGGAAAGGGCAAGGAAATGTATCCAGACAGATATTGTTTAAGCGCAGGGAAGCAAGGGCAGATAGAGGCGTTTACATAACATGTCACCTACAGTCCCCAGAAAGCTTTGCAAGTTCAATGGCATGATCCCCCTAAGAACCACTGAATTTGGCGCAGATGTCCAGGGGGAAACATTCAGTGGCTGTTTTACAGTGTGCAGAAATGTTCCATAGCAGTTCAGCAGAGGTTACAAAGAATACCCATACCTGATAAGAGACATAAGATTTTAAAGATAGCTGGAGACTGATGAGATTTAGGACATAATCACTGTTACTGACTCCCTAAAATGGTGTGAGGGGAGTTGATATGAGTATTGGGGTGTGAGAATTTCCCAAAGTCCAGCACAATCTCAACGTAAATCATCCTCAGGGGAACAGGGAAGAGGAGTGTATTCAGTCTCACAGCAAAGCCTGGTTTTGCACAGCTCCCTGCTTAAATTCTGTGCTGAGGAGATGCACTGTAATCCCTGGGCTGAGGCAATATGCCAGGTGAGTTCATCACAAATCACCACCAGAGTAACAGAAGATGGTACAAGCATATCTGCCCAGTATGACTGGAATGCCATCTCCTGTCACTGCCAGTATGTTGCAGGCTGTATTTGCTTGTCGGGAAAAGACCTATTGTCTGGGAGTCAGCTGCATACCACAAAACAGACAGGTCATGGGTCTGATGTGACATAGCAGAGACAGCACTGAATTCACCGGCAAGAGTTACTGTACTGTGTTTTCCTTGTAGCTTATAATAAAAATAGCAACAAAAAAAAAAAAAAAATAGGACCAGAAGCTTCTGCAAGGACCTACAGGTGAATGACAACTGCTACCTTGATGTAGCATCTGTAGCACCTCAGGTGAAGAACTGCCATCCCCAGGTGCCCTGTTCCGATTCTGCATGAAACTGAACAGCAGTAGTTGCATAAGTACATATACTAAGTGGTAAAAATATAGCTTGGTGGGCATGAAAGCAGCTTTGTGGACAAGGGAACTGCACAGTACCCTCATGGGATGGGAATGCCTCCTCCCTTCATTTGCTGGTTTTGATCTGGAGCATGGGATTGTAGTAAGAGGGTAACAAACTGTCCAGTAGCTATACCTCCTAGAAATACACATCATCTCTCCTGATGTGGGTGCTGCCCCTGTGGTTAACATAGCTGGTTAGCTAGTCAGCTGGTGTCCTGTGTGTGGGGCTGAGGAGCTGGACGGGAGCTTGAGGGACTGCACTGCGATGCTCTGAGATGCCAATTCTGCCTTGAAGGAGGAATAGGCAGAGGATAAAGCTGAGGTGGGAGATGACTCTGCCACTTAATTTGTGCTTAGCATTTGTGTGAAGTTGAGACAACCTGCATCAACATGATGCCTGACATGGAACTTGTATTGTCCCATGATCACCATGACCCTGCTCAGATAGCCAGATAATGTCACATCTCCAATTGTGTAACACCACGATGTGCTCTAGACCCATTGCCTGCAATCATTATTGAGCTGTTTGTACACTGGAGAGGGAATTCAAATATTGTTGATCAGTGGAAATGGTAACTATGTGTCCTTTGCTGGGAGTAAAGCAACCTGATTCCTCCTACATCCACATACTGAAAATAGAAAATCATTGGAGAGGAAAAAAAATGTCAGCAGGGATAAAGGAAGAGCTTTTAGCTGTGTATGAGTACATGATATGCAGGGTACACAACAGTGTTTAGCTAGGTACCAGTGTTTTGTAATTCAAGGATCACATAACTTTAAACAAACAACAACAACAAAAAATCCACTGCTGCCATGCTATTTGTCATTTACAAACAAACAAAAATTAAGCTAACCCCTCCATGTTCATTTATTACCTTTATTCTTCCTCTGTTTGTTTGCCTGTTTTGTTGTATGGCAATGCGTATGTTGTTTGGTTGCTTGCTTGGTTTTATTTAAAATAATTTTGCATGTAATTTTCTGAACTCTTACAGAGCAGAGGAACTAGTAAATGTGTATATTTATGCACCTTTGTCCATGTACAAAGATTGATGGATAGCTAATAAGATGCATATCTCTGCAATCCTTTCACTCTTAAGATCCCCAAGCAGAAGTTGTGAGTATTCATATAAAATAGAACTGATCCAAAATGTACATATTTAGCTTAGATAATAGCAGCCCCCAGATATGTGCCTCTTTCTGCACTTGGAAATCTGTCAGTTGAACAAAGAGCAGGATATAGTGTGAATCAAGCTGTCCTAAAAGCTTTATGTGATAGACACACTTTATGGAGTTAGTTCCATTTCTCTCACATTTCAAAAGCAGACTCAGCCCCTAATTATCATGAGGACAGACTTCACAAAATCATTTTCTGTAGTCAAGGATTGCAATATGTTTTAAAAGAATGTATGTTAAAAGAAAACAGCGTGTCCCAAGGCTTATGGTTCAGCTGTTCAAAGCTTCTTCCTTTTTCTTCCATCTGAAAAATTATTCCTGAAAAGTCATTCCACTTTTTTTTTTTTTTTTGCTATTTTTCAGGGAGAAAAAAAAAAAAAAGAAAAAGAGCTGTAAAGCTCATGCTGTTCTGAACTCCTTCTCTCCTCTTTCACCAATGAGTTCATCAAACAAAATTCCAACAGAAACAAACGTTATTATGAGATTAGTAGAATGAATGCCAGAGTTCAGATACTAAACTTTTTTTTAAAAAGCAGTGGGCTTAATGACGTGAAGGAAGTTGTAGTTTAAACATCAAGGTCAATTATTTCGTTAAATATTATTTAAAAGTTACTTGCCTTGAAACAAAACCAGAACTATCCATTTCCCCAAAATGCAAACAGATTATTCTGCCCCTGTTTGTCAGCTTCACTACATAACTTCTATTTGATCTTCAAATGAAAACAGTTTCTGTTTCAGATTTATACAACAGGCTGTCTCTAAAAAGAAAAAGATCCTAAGGTTGGACTGCTGTTTACTTTCCTTTCTAATCCTGTGAGAAGATTTGCATAAGAAAAGCAAATAGACTTGAGTCTAGGTTTTTCACTCTACGTCGAAAGCATGAGGATAAGCCAGTCCTCATCCATCTATTGAAAAAGAAAACAATCGTTTTTTTAAATCAGGTGAGCAGGAAATCTTTCAGTAGGAAGTTCAGCAAGGTTCATGTAAAAGTAACAGGGACTAATTATCAAAACTAACTGGAGCTTAGTTAAATAATTATAATAGTCAAACACTGAGAGTCTAAAACCCAAAACCTCCAGTTCCAGGTTTGTTTCCTCATACTGTGTACTTAGCTTTAAAACAACATCCAGAACTGGTATTTCCTGGATCTTGCAAAGCAGCCCCTTGTATTTGTAGGTAGCCTACTCACAGTTTCTAACAGCATCGGTCTCGTTTGGGACCTCAGTGAGCAGAGCAGTGCTGGGAGGTGATGTGAGCCTCCGGTGTCATTACTGAGCAAGCGCCTCTAGATCCAAGTGTGACCCCTGGAGCAAACCAGTTAGCTCTGCTGTAGACTGGCAATATGGTCTTTTACCTACAAGACTGCTGTGAAGCAGAAAAGCTTAATACGTGCAATGTACTTGGAGATTCTTTTGGTGTATAGAAAGGCAAATTATTATTTTATAGGAAGAGGATTGGAAAGGATGTTTTGGATCATGGGGTCAAGTCCCTTGCTGTGGGTGGTAACCACACCTCAGAGGCTAATTCACAAACCAGTCAAATTCCATCTTCCAGCTGCTTTGATTCCTTCCTGCCTGCAGAAGGCCTTTCTGTGTCCTCACCACTCTGGTGGGGTGAAGGTGCTTTTCTGTTTCCAGCTTGAATCCCCTCTTGGACAATTTGTACCAATTCTTTCTGTAATAATTATTTTATTTGGGAGGAGGGGAGGGAAACTGTCTCATAATTTTAAGATTAATCTGAATTTTCCTCTGAGCCCCAGACACCTGGTGGAAGGACGCCAGCAGTGCTGTAGGCTGGTTCGATGTACCAATAAAAATAAAATTAAATTTGGAAAAAAAAAAAAAAAAAAAAAAGAGTAAGAAAAGCGCCATTCTTAGAAAGCCTCCAGCGTTCCAGCTAGAGCACAAACAGCTGCTTATCTGGGACTCTCCTCTGGTAAATCAACAGCCCCGGGCGAAGGGGCCGCAGCTCTCGTGGCCTCATACAAACCTAGACCCCCGCGGGGGGGAAGGGATAGACATGGGTGGAGGGGGCCGGGAGGAAAGAAGGCGGAAGAGGCAACCATCCTCCAACTTCGGCTGAGACCTCGCCCGAGGGGGTCCAACGGTCCGCTGGGGCGAACCAGCGAGGAGATAGCACCTTCTGGGACGCCGGTCGCTGCCCGGCTTGCTGAGCTGTGTCCCGAGCTACCGGCCCCCTCGGGGGGACTCTGCGCCCTCCCTGCCCTTCCCCGGGAGGGCTCAGCCCCTGCCCTGGGCTTCCGCTGCCAGACTGCAGCAGGGCTCGGCGGGAGGGCAGATCTCTGTTTTGTCCCTTGGCTCGGGTTTTCCCCTGTCCAGGGAACAGGCGCCTTTGCTGGAGCTGCGCTCCCCAGGGCTGGGGGTCATTTTTCGTTTGTTTGGTTTTGACCTTGTTCTCCGCTGTCTCCCGCGGGCTTTTCTGTTCTCGCATCGGCGGCCCCGAGGGCAGGCGGGCAAAGGGCTGCCGCCTGTTCCCGGCCGAGCTCCGGGGGCGAAGAAGCCCCGCAGCCTGCGGGGTTGAAATAGTGGCGAGAGGGAGAGATTCTGGGGCACTTCGCCCTCTCCAGCCTGGGGTACAGAGGCAGTCGGTCCGTGCCCCTCGGTGGCCTGTGCCCCCACCTTTCCCACGAGTGAAGGAGGTGCGTGTCCCCCTTGCAAACGCGCCGCGGCAGCAGCTGTCTGCCTCCCCGCAGGACACGGGCTGAAGCGGAGGGGCGCGGGCTGGAGCCCGTGGGCCATCGGAAAATGCCACCTCCAGCCTTGGACTGAAGAGCTTCCAGGCCGTGGGGTACACTCGGCTTGGCGGGGGAGCAAACAGCCCTCCCATCCCCAACCTCCCAAAGAACTCCCCCCCTCCAGCCCCCCAGCCCAGTCAGGACGAAGCAACAACCACAAAACGCCCTCGAAAAGCCTCGGGAGAAGCTCGTCACCCCCAAAGAAAACTGAAAATCGAAAAGCGAGCTAGCCACAGCACCTCCAACTAGCACCCCCGAAACGGCGGGGCGAGCTGTGCCGTACTGCTCTGCACTGCATTGCCCCGCCCGGGAGCAAAGCGGCCAGCCCGCGACCGGCCACAGGGCCCCGGGTCCCGGTGATCACTCTCGCCCTCCACGTGGTTCCTAATTCCTACGAATTCAACCAAATTGCTCAAATAATAGAGGGGGCGAGATGGGGTTTAATCCGAGCCCAATTGCAAGGAAACCACAATAAAACAGACTCGCTCCCATGAGCGCTGCCTCAAAACGTGCGGGCACCAATGCCAGAGACTCTCCCGAGGGCTCCCGCCGCGGAGAGAGGACAGGAAGAAACGGGCTAGTGCTGGGGATTGGGGTGGCAGGGGTCGGGCACGGCGCGCAGCGCTGTCCGCAGCCGGCTGTGCGCGGCAGCCGCCTCGCCGCGCGCCTTGCGTCCGCGCGCAACCCCGCGGAGACCTGCGCGGCTTTGACACAGGCGGTCGCCCCTCGACAGCTCATATCTAGCAAGAGCCTTTCCCGGAAGAGGCTTCTAAGAGCTCAGCAGCAGGAGCGGGGGGCCGGGGAGAGTGAAGTGAAAGGCTGAAGCAACAGTGTGATTTTGGAACCAGGATCAAATCTTAACGTGTTACATAAAAGCCACGGGAGGTTCTTATCAGCAAACCCGGCCTGAAGACGAACAATCCCCAGGAGCGGCTCCAAAACAACCCTGTTAAAGGAACAATTGTGAAATGCCAACTTCCCACAAGAGTATGAACAGCAGGAGCCGGGCATGTCCTATCTGTAAACCAGGCTTCTGACAACCAACAGAGTGTGGGGAGGGGGAGGGGGGCCAGCGGGGGGGGGGGGGGGGGGGGGGGGGGAGGGGGGGGGGGGGGGGCGGGGTATCCTGTGCCACGTTAAGGTGGAACCGGGTCAGGATGTGGCAGCAACTCTCACCCTTACCCCTCCATCGCGGTCCTGCAGCTGAGGGTGATGGGTTCCGTCTGTGTCCCACCACCGGCATTCCCCCCGCTCCAAAGCACTACCGTAACCCCGCTGCTCCCGGCGGCTCCATCCTCCCCGCGCGGTCCCCAGATCCCCTGCGAGTGTCCCCTCGCTCGTCCCTTCCACGGTCCCACGCCCGGAGCCCCTGGAGCCGAGGAGCATCCATCAAACCCCCCCTGGGCTCGGTACCCGCTGCCCGCCGTCGGAGCCGCCTCGGGACCGGGCCACCTTAAACCCGGTACCGGCCCTGCTCCGAGCCGCCGTTTCGGCTGAGCTGCGCGGTCATCGTGCGCTCCGCACCGCGCTCTGACCTTCCCCGCTTACACCCACCGCTTCCCCATCGGCGCTGCTGAGGTGCCCTGCTTGCTCCCCGCGGTCCCCGATGCGCCCGCAGCCTCCCGCTGCTCTTGCTTGTGCCCCGAGGTGCCCTGCTCACATCGCAGGGTCCCTGCTTGCGCGCTGAGCCCCGCAGCTCATGCTGTGTAGTTCCCTGTTTGCACCCCCGGCTCCCCCTCGGGACCCTGCTTGCACCCCAGGATGTGGGATGCGCCCCACAGTTGCACCCTGAGGTTGGTGCTTGTGCCCTTGTTTCTCTTCTTGCACCCCCAGGTCCCTGCCGGAAGCTGAGCAGGTAAGCGCTGGGGTGGCTGGAGCAGGCAGCGCTGGCAGCTGCTTATCCTCATCTTCATCCTCATCATCCTCGCTCAGGGCATCTGCAGCAACTTCTGCTCCAGCCCCAGGCACAGGGGTGCAGAGACAGCAAGAGCCGGGCCTCTGGCAGCATCATCCAGCCCCAGGGCAGGCAGGGAGGGACCCAGAGCTGCTCCCTGTAAGGCAGCAGCTACCAAACATCCCACCCTGCTGCGGCACTGCGAGCAGGACACTTGGCTTGGGATCTGAGCCCTGCTGAGAGCCCAGAGGCAGCTCAGCCTTCTCTGCCCCGTGCCTCAGTTTCCCCATCTGCATCGCTGGGCGAGCAAATGTCACCCCGCCTACAGTGAGGAAGTTCCATATGCTGTGGGTGACAATGTAAACACGAAGAGGGGGGTGAAGGTAGAGGGCCCCATATGACACAGAGGTGTGATAAACACAGTTATGATTCGTGTCAGAGTGGAATATGGTGTGGTCATTGTACCCTGTGTGGATTTGGCACGGTTTGTGCTGCTGCAGAATCCCCCATTTCTCCCTCCAGCCCCACGGCAGCAGCTGGTGGCACATCCCTGCATGGAGCTCTCGGAGCTGATCCAGACGGCAACGGTGGAGGAGGTGGTGCTGTCATGTGCAGGGCTGCTGGTGGTGAAGGGCACCCTGTGCATCGCTAGGCACCACCTTCTCCTCTCCTGTCACCCAGGGGGATGGCCAGCACAGCGCTGAGGGGTTCTGGCTGCTTCTCCATGATGTGGATGCCGTGGAGAAGAAGTGGGTCTCCTCCATGGCTGGCACCATGGTCTCTTTTAGCAGTGTCACAGTGCCACCCCTGCCTTAGCTGGAGGACGTTCCCTACTGCTGTCCCAGTGCCCACCGCTACCCATTGCGCCGTCCACCAAGCCTCGTCCCTCCTCTTCTCCACGGCCCATGCAGTGCTTCCAGCGGATCACCTCTCAGGTGAGCCTGCAAGGGAGAGACCCAGCTGGGCTGGGGAACGAAGCAACTCCCCAGTCCCATGCTGGGCAGCCCCACATTCCCATGTTCCCCCCCAGACAACCCAGTGGTGTCTGAGCAACGTGAACCGGGACTTCACCACCTACCCCATGTACCCTCCAGCAGTGGATGATGATGCCCTGTGGAAGGCTGCCTGGCTCCAGCAGGGAGGGCGCTTCCCTGTCCTCAGCTATTACCACCCCAAGAATGGCACCGTGAGCCCTTCTCCCTGTCCAGCCCCTCTTCCCCTGTCCCACCACTGCCCGCAAAGGTGGCTGGAAGCCCCCAGCTTGGTTTGACCCCACAGGCAATGCTCCGCATCAGCCAGCTGCTGACAGCTCCCAACCGAAAGCGCTGCCGCAAGGATGCTCCTGGGGATGGTGCTGTACAAGGGGGAGCAGCATTTTGTCATTGACACGAGGTCAGCACAGGCAGCGAAACAAGCTTGGACGACTGGCAGGGGCATGGAGCCCAAATCCTCCTACCCACAGCGGAGGCGGCTGCACCAGCCCCTGGAGAGGTGAGGGGCTGTGCTGAGGCCTGGTGCTGTCGTGACATGGGTGATCACACTGCCCTGTGTGATCAAGGCTGAGCCACATCAAGGCAGCCCTGAGCACGGCCTGCGTGGCAGCACAGTGCATGGACAGGTAATGGGGGGCTGTGGTCCCCACTTTCACCCTCCCAAAGCTCTCAGTGTTGCTCAAACTTTGGGCATCGCACTTCCTGCAGGGAGGAAGCCACTGGTGCACAGGGTGGAGGGGACGGACACGATGCTGCTGGTCATGGCGTTAGCTCAGGTGAGCCTGGATCCATCCTGCCGCACGTTCACAGGCTTCCAGGGGCTGCTGCAGCGGGAGTGGATCCGGGTGAGAGTGGCAGTCCCCAGGGGGATAAGGATCTCAGCACCCCCAGGCTTGCTTTCACCCCACTGTTCCCTGGCGGGGTCCCACAGGCCGGGCATCCCTTCCACCTCCGCTGTGCCCGCTCTGCCTCCTCCCATGCCTGGCTGAAGCAGGAGGCACTCTTCCTCCTCTTCCTTGACTGCATGTGGCAGCTGAGCCATCAGTTCCCCTTCTCCCTGGAGTTCAGCGCCTCCTCCTCACCCTCTTTGACAATGCTTATGCCTATGGCATCTTCCTGTGCAACAACGAGGAGAGGAGAGTAGGGAGGACAGCACTACCCCTTGGGAGCAATGCCACAGTCACCCTTGAGGCAAAGCAAAGCTCTCACGGTCAGAGCTGGGCTCACACGAGGACCCACAACCCCTTGCAGGGATTGAAGTGCATCCTGACTCTCCCATAGGTGCCTGTGTAAAGTGAAGGAGAGTACACGCGCTCTCTGGGCCTGGCTGAACCGGCCTGGAGAGGAGAGGAAGCACCTGAACCCTCTCTACTCACCCAATGCTCCGGGCATCTGGCCCTCCGTGGAGCCGCAGAGCATCCACCTCTGGCAGTGAACTGTGCCCAGCTCTGAGCTGGGCTGCATGAGGGAAAGCGGCTCTGCTTCTCATACCATCCCAGAGTGGTTTGGGTTGAAGGGACCTTAAAGCCCCTCCAGCTCCAACCCCTGCCATGGGCAGGGACACCTTCCACTAGAGCAGCTTGCTCCAA
>WYDI02001663.1:0-23848 GCA_009867235.2 Psittacus erithacus
GGGCAGGCTCTGGGGAGAGACCAACAGTCCAGCACCATCACCCTGGGGAAGAGGAGACACCGTGGGGACACAGGTCTGGACTCACTGCAGGAATGATGTGAAGGGCATCTGCAGGGATGTGTGGGATCAGTGTCTTTGGGGCAGTTTGATCTGGGAACGCCCTGTCCCTGCTAGCAGCCCCATGAAGCCTGCCATGGGGAGACTTGGTGTACTTCATCATCCTCGAATGCAGCATTTCCCCTGCTTCCCCTTCACAGCAGGATTGATCCCTGCAGTTCCTCTTCCCAGAGGACAGGGGTTTCTACAGCATGGTTATTGCCCCACGCAGACGCCCAAGTCCCTTGTGGTGCAGCAATGCAGGATGAGATAAAGCTCCAGTGGCTTTTTGTGGATGAAGGCTGGTTGAAAACTAGGGCATCCCAGCCAGGCCCTTGATTAAGCTGTATGGTGCAATTGACACACTGCAGAGCACAGATGCCATCCAGAGAGACCTGGACAGGCTGGAGAGGTGTGACAGTGCAAACCTCATTTAGTTCAAGAAGGCCAAGTGCAAGGGGCTGCACCTGGGTCAGGGCAATCCCAAGCACAAATCAACGCTTGGCAGAGACCGGACTGAGAGCATCCCTGAGGAGAAGGACCTGGGGGTGTTGGTTGACGAGAAGCTCAACATGACCCATCAGTGTGCGCTTGCAGCCCAGAAACCAACCATGTCCTGGGCTGCATCAAAAGGAGCGTGACCTGCAGATCAAGGGAGGGGATCCTGCCCCCTATTCTGCTCTGGTGAGACCCCCTCACAGTTCTGCATCCAGCTTTGGGCCCCCAGCACAAGAAGGACATGGAGCTGCTGAAGTGAGTCCAGAGGAGGTGACAAAGATGCTCCGAGGGCTGGGGCACCTCTGCTGTGGAGACAGGCTGAGAGAGCTGGGCTTGTTCAGCCTGGAGAAAGCTCCAGGGAGTCCTTAGAGCAGCTTCCAGTGCCTAAAGGGGCCAACAAGAAATCTGGAGAGGGACTTTTTACAAGGGCCAGCAGTGACAGGACAAGGGGGAATGGCTTTGAGCTGACAGAGGGGAGATTCAGATTTGACATTAGGCAGAAATTCTTCCCTGTGAGGGTGGTGAGGCCCTGGCACAGGTTACCCAGAGAAGCTGTGGCTGCCCTATCCCAGGCAGTGTTCAAGGCCAGGTTGGACGGGGCTTGGAGCAACCTGGTCTAGTGGAAAGTGTCCCTGCCCATGGCAGGGGGCTGGAACTGGATAAGCTTTAAGGTCCCTTCCAAACCAAACCACTGTGTCATTCTGTGATCTGTGCATGCGCTCCCAAAGGGATGGAGTGTCCATGGGAACCAGCTACACCACCAGAAGTGACCTTCAGTCGGGAGGGTGTTCTCAGGCTGTGTGGAACCCGCACACCACAGGAGATGCAGTGAGTTGTCTGGGAGCTTTGCTGCACAGCGAGGATTTTTGCTGTAATTATGGTTTTCGTCAGTCTCAGCCTGGGAAGTTGAAGCTCACGGTGCCAAACGCCACCCTGGCATGTTTATTAATGATGATTGTAAAACCTTGGCAAAAGCATTCACCATCAGGTCTGCAGAAATCCTGCCGGATCCACTGCCTTCCAACCAGATGGGCCTTATTAAGAGATGTCACATCACTAACAACACCTGACAGCTCTTTGACTCTCTTCCCTGTGCTGTTCCACGTGCTCCAAGCAAGGCAGCAGCCTGAGCTGAGGGCCAAGGGGAGAGAGGAGCCCGCTGTTCCTATGCCTGTCCCAAGGGCATACAGCTAGGGCTGTGCTTTGCCATGAGCTCCTGCACCCTTGATTTGCTTCTTGCTCCTCATCTGCCTTCCTTTTCCTCCCATCTCTTTTCCTGCTGAAGGCACCTCGTTGCACCCACATGTGTGCAATAAATGACAGCAGCAGTCACTTGAGGTTGCAGAGGATACTTTGATGTCTCTGTACAAGAGGAGTTTTCCCTGTTTTTTTTGTATGTGTGATTTTTTCACCATGCAATTGGCACAGGTTGCCCAGAGAAGCTGTGGCTGCCCCATCCCTGGCAGTGTTCAAGGCCAGGTTGGATGGGGCTTGAAGCAACCTGGTCTAGTGGAAGCAGTCCCTGCCCATGGCAGGAAGGTGGAAATGGATGAGCTTTAGGGTCCTTTCCAACCCAAACCATTCTGTGATTCTATGATTGCATTTACTGGAGTTAAAATAACTGCTGGGAGCACAGAGATGACAGTTGACAGTGCAGTTTTCTATGTGTTTAATAACACTCTACCACACCAGCATTAGTACGAGGAGAACACCTCCTGCACGGCTAGGCTGAAGCATCTCTCAAGTCTTTGCTTTGTATTTACCCTGCCAAGATGTAATTTTGAGACCAATGGCCTTGGGACAGCTATGGGAAGTTACGACATCACACCCTGAATTTCGGGTATGTGGCCACCCCTGGTGCTCTCTGCTGACTGCTCCTGATGCTTCATGTTCCTGATGGGGTCCTTCTCCAGCCTCAGGGAGAAGACTGCTTTGCCCAAATCCCTGACTCACTTGCACCATCTCTCCCTGACAGCAGGCTGGCTCCGGGAGGGAGCTGGGCTTGGGCAGGAGCTGTGCAAGCTTTGGAGAGCTGCTGCTGGCGCTTGCTGCACCCGTTCCCTCTGACTGCATCACTGCAGCTCCTGCTTGCTGCCTGCCAGCGTTCCCCCGAGTGATACACCAACCCCATGGATTCCAGAATCAGAAATGTTTCACCCTCCAGAATGTTATCTTGCCTAAAAGCCATGCTCTGGGAGAGACTTTGGTCTCCAGGCACACAGGGGCACCTGCATCACCATGACCGGCAGATGGGAAGGGGCCAGTTTGGCCGTGCTGGCATCTCCCAGCTCTGTGGCTGTGTCTCTCTTGAGGGACATTCCATCCACAATGCATTTTCTAATTTCCAGCCTAATCTGCAGCTCTCCAGGCTCACCTTGACTTAACACAAATGCCGGTGACCGCCCGCAGGCAGAACAAAAGCTGTTCATTAAAGATCAGCCTGGAAATTTCTCAAGTGCTTTGTTTTTTTGGGTTTCAGGCTAGTTTTTTGTTTGTTTTCCCTTTGGAATTTGCCATCTTTCCCCTGGTCACTGAGAACTGATTTGCGGGGGCTTGAACAGCTTTTTAAGCAGCTCACTTGTCTTTGGAGGAAAAGCTGAGGTCAGGGGAGCCTGGGCTCTTTTTAATTGTATCTTGACTGCAATGCTCATTACTCAAAGCCCTAACGGGCTCTGCGGTTCCCATTTGTAATCACACATTCAGTAAAATAATCAAGTTATAATTGCTAGGAATCCCTTCTCCCCTATGTAATAGAGCCCGGGCAGGGGAGGTGGCACTACAACTGAGATAGCAGCAAACACTGGCATTGCCTTGGTCATTTCAAGAGCAAATTAACCAGAGTTAAAGCAAGATGTGAGCTGATAAAAATACCCCAAATCTGCCTAGATGATGACAACAATGAAAAGACACTTTTAATCTCTCCTTTGCTTGTTGCACTGAGAAAAGCATCCTCTTCCCATCAGGTAACCCCAAAACGGCCCCAAATTGGATAGGGCTTTGAGCAACCTGGTCTGGTGGAAGGTATCCCTTCCCATGGCAGGGGGTTGGAACTGGATGAGCTTTAAGGTTCCTTCCAACACAAACCAGGCTGTGATTCCATGAAAACAAGGCTTGCTGTGCTCCTGTGCCTCTGCCCATGCCTCCACATCAGGGCCCACTCTGCAGAGCAGCCATCTCCTGGGAGCCCAGCCACCTGAATCCCATGGGTGCTGGGCAGTGGTCTGGGAAGGGATTTCAGCCCCAAAGCACAGGTACCTGTGCTTTCTGCCTGCAGCTTTTCCAGCCCTTTTGCTTGCTGATCCCTGCTGGAATTTGGGCCTTGCTAGGGAGAACCAGTGAAAAAGAAAAGATTACTGAGCATCAGAACAAGGAATCATAAGTGACTGAGGCTTAAGAAGGGCAATTTTTGCCAGGCAAAATGTGATGGGTTTTTTGGATGGGGCTGGAAAATGGGACTGAAGCTCTAATCGATCCAGCATTCAGCGCATTAATCTGGAGAGTGAGGCTCAGCCAGCCCTGGCCTCAAGGCACAGGGCTTGGCAGGAGCATTTTGCCCAGGAAATAGAGGCAGCCATGGCTGTGAGATCTCTGGTGGGTCATCACTGCTCCACAGCACCGAGCTATCAGCACGGCAGGGAAAGCATCAGTAAAGTGATGGGGACCAGGGAGAAGTTATGAATTTCCAGGGGGAGAGATCATGAAACACAGCAGAGTCCCCACACCAGCACTGTCAGACCACAGTATCTGCCACTCAGCAAAGGGACCCTCCTTTTCCTGCTGGTGCAGATCACTGCAGGCTGCATTTCAGGCATAGAGATCAGTGTTTAAAGCACCTGTAGCAGCCATCATCTGCTCAACCCAGTGTCTTTCCCTCTAAGGAAATCCATTTTGGGGTCAATCTGCTGCCTACAGCCCTTGGAGGGAGGTGGGAATGTGCTGGCGCACAGCATGCAGCCCTGCGAGACAGAGACGTCATTACCAGGGCTTGTGCCTAATCATAACAGGTTTTTTCTTTCTAACATTTTATTTTACTAATTAATCCCTGGAAGGAATTGGATGAGAGTAAATAGTGAGGCTGTTCCATCTGGATGTGCTGGGATTGTTTCACCAATGGCCTGGGGAGAGCATTAGCAAACCTAACACAGAATTTGGGAGGATAGCATCTTGGCTGGGCCATTGGCTTCTTGCGGTCAAGCTGGACTTCCCGCTTGCAGAAAACACCTGTACACCACTCATGTAGGGACATTTCCAATAACCGGCAAAAACTGTGGGAGCTTCCAGCTATCTGGAAAGGCCTGGGGAACTGCTGCTGGCCAGAGAACATTGCTGGAGGTAATAGCACATCCTGTGTGCATCACTCCTGCAATGGCCAGGGTCAGCCCTGAGCTATGCAAAGTTTCATCTGGTGCAAGGATTCTTTCTGGGACAAGGACTGTGTGTCTGCCAGCTGAGCCTTTGCAGAAGGTTTTTCACCAGACCTGGTCAGGTCTCTGCCTGACCAGCCTGGAGCCAATGTGCCCTGGGCAAAAGCAATAGCAGATGTCCAGCCAGGAGCTTTCCCCATTCTCCTGCTCCTTCTCCTTTCACCCCTATGTTTGGCAAACTGCCACCTCCCTTAGATGGAGAAGTGAACCGAAGCTATTGGACAGGACAAGAACAGGACCGGGAAGCTCATGTCAGGGCAAAGGAGAGGGCTCCTGCTATGGCTATTTGACCTGTTGACACAGGTTACAACTCCCGAGGGTGATGATCAGCGTAGACAGGAGCAGGGAAGCTCAGAGCCCTCTTTCCATTACTCCACAAGGTGAGACACCTCTGTGCTTCATCATAACCAGGGACTGGTTGGTGCTTTGAGAGGGTGCTTTCTCCTGCCTGGAGCAGATGATGTGAGTGTCACCATTGACCCTGAAACTGTCATGACTCTGGGGACATTGTCATCCTCGGCATCCCAGCCAGGAGGGAAGGAAGGAAAGTGGGGCTGGGACCGGAAAGATCCCAGGAGCAGAACAGGAATGTCATACAGCACCAGCACAGAGTACAGCTAGAGCTGTGCGTTCTGCTTCTTTCTGCTTGTTCCCTCAGGAAAGTTCAGTCTCAGCTGTCAGTCTCATTCTCCTGCTTTTTTTGAAGTTGCAGATCTACGTACATGATGCTGTCTCTAATTAATATAAATATAGCGAAACATAAATAATAGACATGCCTGAAATAGTGTCACCCCGAGCAGGCAGGCGTACGCGTCATGGAAAGAAAATAAAGAGGCTTTTTTATCTGTTTTGGCATTTTTTGTTTGTTTTCAGTGGCTTGTTCTGATCCTTACGAAACAGCAACCTTTGCCGTGGGTGAAACCACTCCAAAGCAAGAAAGCCCGAGGGGCAGAGGGGTAAAAAGCCCCAGGGAAGAAAGCGGGATGAGGATAGTGACGGGGACAGGGATAGCGGTGGGGCTGCGGGGCACGGTGCCGGCCCGGTGGGAGACAGGGAAAGCCCTGCCGCTCTGAGGAGGCGGGGATTCACAATAAATGAGGTTTATGATGGAAACGCGGCTCCCGGTCCTCCCCGCACGGCGGCTGCTCCCCGACACGGCACCTCCCGGCGCTGCCCCGGGCCCGGGGAGGGGCGAGGGCGCGGTCGGGGCCGCCGGGCTCTTCCCTTCAACTCCTCCTCCTCTTCCTCCTGCCGGCCTCCCGCCGGTGCCGGCGGACCGGGCGGAGCAGAGCGGCGCGGAGCGGCGGGGCGCGGGCCGGGCCCGCTCGCATCCCTCCGCATCACCCTGCCCGGCTCCGCCTCACCGAGGAAGCGGAGAGCTGCCGGGTTGCTCACTGAGCCCGGTAACCGGCAGGCGCGGAGCCGCCTCCTCCGGAGAGACCTGGCTGGTCCCGCCGGCCGCCGCCGATGGCACCGCGCTGCCGCCGCCAAGTAAGGGGACAGCGGCGGGGGGACGCGTGGTGCGGCAAGGGGGTTGTGGTGGGGACACATGGCGCAACGGGGACCCGCGGCGGGCTCGTCCCTTTCCAAGAGGAAAATCCCGTGCGAGACCGTCTCTTGCCCAGCCCGGCGCTCGCTGCCCCCCCGCACCGTGCCCTCGGAGCCGGTCCCGACCCCGTCCCGAGGCCTTTGAGTCGGGTTTGAAGCGGTCTGGGGAGAGGGGACAAGCGTTCAAGCAGTGGGGCAGCGCTGGGGCGCGGGAGGTGAGGTGGGAGCCCGTGGGAAAAGCTGCTTAAAGGGTCGGGAAGGACGGGGCAGTATCCTCTTGTCCCCCCAAGGGTGGAGAAGATGGCTTCCACCAAGCCTCTAACACAGCCCTGGGAGGCTGTGTAGTCTTCACTGGTGTCTTAGCATGCGTTGGTTCTCAGCTTTGCTATAAAACAACACAACCTTTTGACTGGCAGGGAAACAGCCCGAGTCAGCTGTTCCCCCACGTTGCCAGGCCAGGGAAGCTCATTAGTGTCTTCCTCATTAAGTAAAAATTGCTGGGACCATTTGCTTTGGAGGGCCAGAGGATTGAGGAGGTGTTCGGCATGCCCAGCCTGCAGCAAGAGGCTGTCTGCAACTTGTTCTTCAGGTTGTTTCAGGGAATGAAAGGGCAGAAGAACATATTTCAGAGCTCCTGGAAAGCGGCATTTTTCCATGCAAGGTGCAGTTAACCTGTGGGGCTTGCTGCTGCACGATTCCTGCAGGGACAGAGGCAGAGCTTCCCTGTGCCAGCAGCAGAAAGCCATGGGTTTGTAGGCGCGAAGTGATGGAGCCAGGAGGATACCTCAGCCCCGAGGCTGTGGGGGCCAACCACTGCCTCCCTGCCAGCCCTGCCTTCCTGTGGGAAGGGGCTTTATCTGCAAGGCAAGCTGCGGTCTGGCTGGGACGTGCCCGGGAGGTGGCAAGGGGACAGGTCTCACTCAAAAGGCATCCAAGCTTGGATCCAGCCTGCTCTGAACGCAGCCAGCAGAATTATTCTCTAAAAAGGCAACAGGAGTAAGTCGGGAAGTTGTTGGTGTCCCTGGGGTGAGAGCTGAGCTGTCCTGGCCCTGGCAGGCTGATGGAGGACTGGCGGTGCTGGGTCCCCGCTGTCCCCCTGCAGCTGGGCTGAGCAGAGCTCTCTCAGCTCCCAGTTGGGAGTCAGTATGCCTGCAGCCTGACCCCAGGCCACCACCCTCCTCCTCCCGTGTCGCTGCCCAGCTGTGGGGGAGAAAGCACTCACCATGCAAGAGCTGGTCATGGTGGCAGATGTCTCTTCTTGGATTTGCTTGTCCTTTAACACAGCGGTCAGGAAGAGGGGAGCATCTCTGAGCAAAATGCTGCTTGCTAGCCTGAAAACTGCCAGGGAGGGATGCCCTGTAGCCAGGAGTGAGCACAGAGGCCCAACAAGATGCTCCTGGCAGATGTGTGTATGTGGCTCTGCATGGATGGGTGGGCAAAGGGAATGTGTAGAGGGCAACAGGTGGGAAGATGGAAAAAGCAGATCCCAAGTGTCCTCTCAGGCTGGCAAAATGCAGAGAAGTGTGTTCCCCTGTCATTGCAGAAAATAGTTTGAGCGTGACTTGGTAGGGGTTTGTTTGCTGCAGTGGGACAGCAGGGATTTACACGCCACCCACCAGCTCAGGGGCCTCTCCCCAGTCCAACACAAAAATAGGCTGATCTTCCCAAATGATGTGGCGGGCTGGAAAATGTCATTCATGCAGAGACCCACAGGGCTTCTGCCCCAGGAGAAACTGTTGTGAGTGACTCTGCCTTTCAGCAGGCCCAGCGAGGGATGCAGGGAAGAGCCTGACTTCGCGCTGTGCTGTGCCCACGGCTGCTGGAGAGCTACAGCCTCCACACGTGCCAGCGTGCAGCATATGCACAGCAGGAGCTCTCCCTCCTTGCATGGTCTCCTGAAGCTCGAGGAGCTGATGTTTTTCCCTCCCAAAGGGCATCTGAAGCAGAAATCTCCCATGGCCATCAGCACACTCCCGCTGAGCTGGTCAAAGGAGGCTCTGCAAGAGTGGGTGCTTTTCTGCTAGCACCTGGAGGCTGCCATCCTGCCCGTTGCCCACAGTTGGTCTGCCCCAGACTGGGTAAAATGAAGTCTCCAGGAGCTCCAGTCCTGGAGAGGGCAGGTGGATGCCAGCGGAACGAACCCTCCCAAATCTGTGGCGAGCCCCACGGCACTGTGCTGTGTGCTGGGGAGCAGCCCAGGAGATGGGTCCTCTGTTGTTAGCAGCACCAGACGGCCAGGGACAGCTAGGGAGGCTCGTGGGAAGCGGCGGCTGGCTGGAAAAGCAGCTCCTCTGCCCACCCATCATTGTCCCCAGCAGCCCCCCAGCCCTGGACACTGGGGGTGCCTGTGGGCAGCTCTTTCTCATGAATATTAAGATATTCCTGCTGTCCAAGGCTAGGTCTGGCCACCACCTACCCAGGCCCCACTGGCCAGTGGGGTCTGACCCATCCCCAGCTTCAACCTGGCATCATCCTTGTTGATGTGAATGTTTTAGGCCCTACATGGCTGGGCCCTGGCTCCCAGTAAGCTGCACCTCTGCCTACATCCGGCGATGCTCCCCAGGGTGCCTTCTCCATCATCCCTGAGCTCCCACACCCAGCCCTGGGGCGGGCAGGATACTCCATTCGTGCAGGGGCTTGCTGAGAGCTCTGGCACCAGCTAATCCCCAGGGAGGTCTTGGGAGGTGCTCAGAGCCCTTCCAGTTCCCCCCTTTCCATCCTCCCCCGGCCACTTCAGCCATCCTGAGTCACGCTGTGCCGCTAGTGCCAGCAGAATGGCAGAGCCCACACGCACAGCTGGTGGGCATGGAGCAAGGAGGGGAGAGGGGCCATGTCCCGGGAGGTGCTTTCAGGCAGGTAGTCCACTGTTCTTTTTAATGCTAGTAGGGAGCTATTTTTAGAGAGAGGCAAATTTGATTTAATAGAACATAATTTGCCGCTGACAATTCAGAAGGCGACCGAACTAGCAGCTGGATTCCTAAGGAGGCTTTCCCTGCCCTTCATGAAATCCAAAGCTGACGTGCCAGAAGTGGCATTTGTTATTCCAGCAATTGCTGGGGGAAAGCCCCTTGGGATGGCACAATTAGCTCCGCTTTGCTTTCCTTGCATTGCTTCATGCTGCCCCATAACCCAACACTAAAACGAGCAACTGGGACTCCTTTGAGCAGCTGGAGCTAACCAGGAGTCCCTCTCTTTGCATTTTCTTGTGCCGGCTGAGCTGGCTCTGTTCTCTCAGCCTCTCCTTGTATAAATTTAGGATAAAAACCAGGCTCTGGTCAAACAAAACAGCTCACTTGCTAGAAAACAGAAAACGTGCACTCCTGGAGGTTACTTACAGACTGAGTTCTTCTGGACCAGCCTCAGAGATGCCTTGGGACAAACCCTTCATCCTGGAAAGGTGGAAGCACTGTACTCCTGCTTGTCCTTTCCCCAGGATTAAGATCCCTAGAAAACTGGTGCCAGTGTGGGAAGACGTTGGGTAGTTTTTTACTGGCCCAACTACACAACTGTTTTAATAGCTGTGTCCAGCCTCTCCCTGGTTGGTGGCATGGGGACAAGGAGCTACTGGGATGAGCTGGGATGGCTGCAGGCTGGAGGAAAGGTGTCTCAGGGCCAGCAGGTCCTGGCAAGGGTGGAGAGGTGGCATTTCCCTTAGGGCTGTGTGTTGCCCCGACATGAGTGCCCAAGGGCAGAGCAGCATGAGCACATGACGTCATCCCCCTCAGCCCTGAGGTAGCTGTGCCCCTGCACAGTGCTGCCCTGTGCAGTGCTGGGTAGGAGCAGCAGAAGCATCTCAGGAATCACAGGGTGAATCTGAAGATTCAGAGTGACCTGAAGAGGGGAATTCTGAAGAGAGGAGATCTCTCCTCTGCCAGCTCAAAGCCATTCCCCCTTGTCCTGTCATTATACCTTACTGTAAAAAGTCCCCCTTCAGATTTCTTCTTGGCCTATTTAGGCACTGGAAGCTGCTCTAAGGTCTCCCCAGTCTTCTCTTCTCTGGGCTGAAGATCCTGGATCTTCATGTCCCAAAAGCCTTATGAAGGTGATCATGTTTCCTTGCCAGCCCTGGGGCTTCCCTTTGCAGCTGAGGTGAAGGAGGTCTATGCCAGAGACAGCTAGGGGCAAATCCTGGGATTAGAGGTTAAGTGCCTGTCGCTGGTGCACCCCATATGCAAATGTCCCTAGGGACACTGGGTGGGTTTGGTGTTGCAGTTGGGACCCAGCAGCTCCCCAGAATGACTTGCTCACCTTTGCCAAATGCCTTTTCCTGCAAATGAACAGCACCACGAGCAGGCCAGCCAGCCGCTGGGGGTGCGGGTGCTCCCCAAGCATCACCCCAAGTCGCGTGGCCTTTCCCAGCTCGCCCTTGCTCCTTTTTCCCATCAGCTCAGTCTGGTGGAAACCAGGAGCCAATATTTAGCAGGAAAGTGGCCCTAAAATCAAGATCAATTTGCTCTCATCTGCTCCTTGAAGAGCAGCCACTTCCTCGGGATGCTGTCTTTTCCCCCATGACTGATTTGGTTAAGGAAAAAGCTAATAACTCTTGAAGCCTGAGCATGGATGGGCTGCAGAGGGCCACTTGTAGGGACGCTTCCTCTACAACGCAGGGTTTTCCATCTCACCCAGTTTTGAACATAGATTTTAATTTATGGTGGTTCTGGACAGTGGATGCAGCTAAAGGTCACCACCAGCTTTGGAGATAGAGGCGCAAGCTGGGAGCTTCCATTCATTCAGCTCCCCTGCCTCCATGCTCTGCGTCTTCTCTAATTAGTTGTGTCCTTCCTTCTGCTCCTGTCACTCTGGGTTCCCCTGGAAAACACTGGGGGTACATAAGGCAACAAGCTCCTATCCCCACATGTGGCATTTGCCTTGGCTCTATTGAGGCGCATCCTCCAGCCGCCAGGAGCTGTGGCTGTTGCTGGTTGCATGGTGCCACCCCTCCTGCAGCCAGGCACTGCTGAACCCTTCCTCTCTTTCTATCCCTGCTCTAGGGAGGACGGTGTTGATCCAGGGTTTGCTGCCCATAGGCTCAGTGGGATGATGCCAGCTGGCCAAGAGCCCCCCGCGCCCCTCACCGTGCCAATGTGACCGAGCCAGCCAAGCACGGCAAGTACAGCAGCTCGTGGCCACCCCAAAGTGGGCCCTGCTGCCTGAAGATGAGCGATGGCGGATGGATCTCGCTCAGCCCCGCCGAGTTCACCCAGCTCCAGCAGTACACGGACTGTGAGTACCCCGTGCATCACCCCGGGACCAGGAGAGGGGTTCTAAAGACCTGTTGATCTGTGCCAGACTGGTCCTCTACATCCTTGGTGTCCTCCGGGAGAAACAGATAGCTCCTTAGATTTGGGATGGTAAGGCTGGGCAGGTTCCAGCTGGTGGGGCACAGCAGGAGAGTCCCCGTGCCTGTACTCCCTGGAGAATTCAGCCAAGCACAAGCCCCCCTGCTTTGGTGGATGCACACGTGAGCATGGCTCGGTCCCTCCGAAGGCGGCCAGCTCCCACGTTCATCCGTGAAGCGAAATGCCAGCGGGGAAAGCAGACTGGCTTTTCCCAAACACGTGGAGCTGCTCCACAGCTCGGCTCAGGTTGCCAATCCTCTGCGGCAATTTTACTTAGCACTTTTGCAGAGCAGCCCCTCTCCTGCAGCTCCTGACAAGGAGAGGAGGTTGGTGGTGCTGCTGCGGGGTCCTGGGGCTGCAAGAGGCTGCAGAGGGAGCCCAGGCAAAGCCTAGGCATCTGAAACCAGGTCCTTGAGGTCCTGCCTACCACAGAGCCAGCGTGTGAGTGTGCTTGTTGCAGGAGGTGATGGCAAAATGATGTAGCCTGAGAGCAGGACAGGACGGGCAGCAAAGCTCAGTCAGGACCGTGGCACAAAGGGAGAGGAGGCATAAAATCTTTGCTTGGCAGAGGCAGCATGTCCCTGGGGTGAGCAGTCTTCTGCAAGAGGTGACTTGGAGGCAAAGGGGTCCCCATGACCTCCCCAGAGCTGTCCTCAGGGCTGCTGCACATCTCTGGGGTGAGGCTGATAGCATGGAAAGGCATGGCTCCCAACTCAAACAAGCCAGTGCAAGCAGCTCCCAGTCCCCTGCCTGCCCGCCCGCCATCCGAGACAGGAACACAGGGCTGCAGGCAGAGGTGTGTGCGCAGCATCGCTGTCTGCATCTCATCCTGCCTTTCTTGAGTCACAGACCATAAAACACCATCTGTAACGCTGAGCTCATGTTCAGTGTTGTCATTCTGTTAATCACAGCGTGGCAAGCAAGGCTGCAATGCAGGCAGCTGCCTCCTCCCCAGGAGGGTGGTCTGGGGCTGATATGGGGATGTGAGTCCCCCCAGGGACTTTAGAAACTGATCCAGCTCCAACCCCCTGCCACAGACAGGGACACCTTCCACTAGACCAGGTTGCTCCAAGCCCCGTCCAACCTGGCCTTGAACACTGCCAGGGATGGGGCAGCCACAGCTTCTCTGGGCAACCTGTGCCAGTGCCTCACCACCACCACAGGGAAGAACTTCTTCCTCATGTCTAGTCCAAATCTCCCCTCTGTCAGCTCAAAGCCATTCCCCCTTGTCCTGTCACTGCAGGCCCTTGTAAAAAGTCCCTCTTCAGATTTCTTGTTGGCCCCTTTAGGCACTGGAAGCTGCTCTAAGGTCTCCCCAGAGCCTTCTCTTCTGCAGGCTGAACAAGACCAATCCCAATCTAATCTAATGGCAAAGGGGTCTTACCTGTGTGATGCCTTTGTCTCCACAGACTCCACCAAGAAGCTCAAGGATGTCCTGGAGGAATTCCATGGGGATGGCATCCTCTCAAAGTACAACCCTGAACAGGTATGGCCATGTCCCCTCCAGCCTGCCCCCAGCACCCTGCCAGCTTCCCAGCTCAGCTCCCTCAGCTAAAAGCAGCCATTCTGTCTGTCCACCCCCACCTCTTCCCATGGCCATGCTCCCAGCACTGGGAAAGATGCTTTCACAGATGGGGAGCATCTTTCCCAGCCCCCAGCCACATATTCTCCCCTCCCTAGCCATCCCAGGGACAGGCTTGCCATGCGGCCATCCCACCTCATCCCACCAATGCTGCCAGGAGCCCCTGGCCATGCTGGTGTCCAGTGCTGGCTGCAAGCACTGCAGAGAGGTGCATTTTGGGACATCTCCTTGCCAGGCAGAAGCCAGAAGGGATTTTCTGTCTCTCTTCCCCCAACAGCAAATGATTTTGCTGTTGCCAGCATGGGATGAGGGGAAGGCCCCATTCCTTCTTGCTCTTGCCTGGGGAAGGTTGGGGTTATTTTTTCCAAGTGGTGCTTTCAGAGAGATCTATTAATGTGCCAGCAGGACAGAGCCTTTCACAGGGGCCATAATCACTGAAATGAGGCAAAATGAGAAAAATCAGTGGGCTGAAGGTGTCGAGGAGGGGCAGCAAAACTACCCCGCTATTGAAGGGCACCACAGGACCCTCACTGTAGCTGAGGCCACAAAAGCCATCAGGAAGGCAACGTTCTGATGCGATGAGGATGCCCAGCAGGGAAGGAGGAGGCGAGGAGACCTGGGGGTTACAATAGTCCCCAGGGCTGGGGGTGGGTTGGAGAGTCCCAGTGCTCCGTGCCCTGCCGTGGAGGAGCAGGAGGCTTTCAGAGCCTCCAGCAGCCAGCTGGCACTGGGGATGTTTGGCCCTGCTGCCTCTGAGCCTCTTTAGTTTATATCCCACCAGTGGGATTTGGGAAGCTGGTTCTGGGTTCTGCAGCTGATGTTCCCAGTGAGAGGGGTCCAGGATACCACCCTCCATTGGTGCATCTGCACCCCCATGCCATGCCTGGGGCACCTCCATCATTCTTCTCTGTCTGCTCCCCAGCCCATCGACTATGAGGGCTTTCACCTCTTCATGAAGACCTACCTGGAGGCAGACGTCCCTGAGGAGCTTTGCCAGCACCTCTTCACCTCCTTCAAGCGTAAGATATGTCAAGCCTCCCCCGAGACCCAACGCCAGAGCCCCAGCATCTCGCAGCACAACACCCTTGGTAAGCCAGCCCCCGCCACCCAGCTGGGCATGCCATGGCACGTTGGGCTCTCTCCCATGCTGCCCCACAGGGAGAGAGGTTGTGGGGTGACACCTGCAAGTAGGTGGCATCAGGGCCAGCACACTCTGTCCCATCCCGTGGGTGGGCTCCCGGGGGCCCTCCGCTGCTCTGGGCAGGCAAAGGCTTTGTCTGGAGGTGGAGAGCCACAGGGCACCATTGCACTGATTCCTCCCTTTCAGACCAGTAAGTCACTCAATGCCAGCATCTCCATCAGAGCAAGGTGGCCTGTGCACCTCTCACAGGTACTGGTGTGGGCAGCCACCCAGAGCAGGGAGCCTGTGCCAGGCACCCAGCTTCCCTCTGCCCTTGCCCGGGTGGATTTGCAGTGCATGAAGACCTCTGCTGAAAGGACTATAAACTGCAGAAGAAAAGGGAGAACCCTCCCCGGGTGCTTGACTGCAGCGTTGGGGCTTGAGAGCAGCTCTGGCAGGTGGCAGGGAGCTACATCCTCCCTGTCTGGTCCCAAGCACTAGGGTGGCCAGTCCCCATGGGTGGGAGTGCTGCTGGAGACTGCTGGGCCAGGCAGGAGGGTGATTCCTGAGAGGGCTGTGGTGCCCCTCAGAGAGCCATGGGTCCAGGATGCCAGGGTGCTTTGGGATAGCGAAAACCCAGGATGAGTGACCAGCCTTGTGGCTGCCCCATCCCTGGCAGTGTTCAAGGCCAGGCTGGGCAGGGTTTGGAGCAACCTGGTGTAGTGGAAGGTGTCCCTGCCCATGGCAGGGGGTTGGAACTGGATGAGCTTTAAGGTCCTTTCCAACCCAAACCATTCTATGGTCTGTCTGCTTTGCAGGGATCAATGGGAAATCGCTTCTAAGTGCCCTAGGACGACACACTCCAGAGCCAAAGAGCTGCCACAGCAACACAGCTGAGCCGCAGCCAGCATCCCTCACCCCAGCATCGATCCCCAATGCCTCCCCCAGCTGGTCCAGGTCATCTTCCCAGAAGTCCACCACTGGCACCCCTTCTGCTCACAATTCCTCAGGCTCCTCAAAGATCTCCTCCGGGTCCCTGCTCAGCCCTCAGTCACCAGGTGAGCTCGGCTGGGGCTCCATGGGGACAAGCCCTTCCTGGTTTCCCAGGCTGCAGACCCCCATACCTAGCCCTGGCGGTGCAGCTGGTCAGGTCCCCGGTGTGATGGTGGTGACCTTCCAAAATTGGCGGGTTCCTGGCATCTGGACAACTTTGCTTTGCAAACTTAAGCCACTGATCCCATCCCATAGGGCCCTCCCAGTCAATTACCTGGCTCCTAGCTAGGGGAGACCAGAGCTGTGAGTCACAGCTGCCTCCAGCCCAGCTCCTGCCCTAGCAGAGCCTGTCCCCAGGGGTTCTTACTGCCCATATCTGCAGTGCCAGAGATGTGAGGGTCCGCAGCCAGGGACCAACTTGCAGTGTTCAGCCCTGCTCCTGTGATGGGCACCACAATATACTGGTCCCTGCCCCAGGGTGCTGCCAGCCCCATGTCCCAGCTGGGAACAGCTCCCGGCCCTAATGGCCAGCCCTGTGCCTGGCCTTCATCCCCCGCTCCCTGCCCACAGGCACGAGAGGCGTGGAGAAGAGGTTACCCTTCAGCCTGCGGAAGAGCCACAGCTCCCTGAAAGCTGTCCCCCCACAGCCCCCTGCCCCTCTGGCACAAGTGGTCCACCTGAAGGACATCGTCTGCTACCTGTCCCTGCTGGAGAGGGGACGAGCTGAGGACAAGCTGGAGTGTAAGTGGGACCCTGTAGCCATGGGATGCTGGTCACACATCACTGGAGGCATCAGCTGGGGGTTCACCTAAGGAGGGCTGTGGGGATGGATGTTCCTACTCACTTTTTAATGCTGAAACATTAAAACCACTTGAGAAAACTGCTCAGCTTCACCCTTCTGCTCCCGCCTGCTGGCACCCGTGTCTGACACACACAGAGCTGGGGACCCCATGACTTTGCTCCAGTATCCCACAGCCCAGTATGGGCTCAGGTCCCATCTCTTCCCAGAGACCCAGCAGCCCTGGCACTGAGCACTGGCTGCCTGGGGTGCCCCAGGACTGGGGTGTAACCGGCAGATGGCTTCTTTTTTCCCTCCAGTTATGTTTCGCCTCTACGATACTGATGGAAATGGCCTCCTGGATAGCTCGGTAAGCCCTCCTTTGGGAGAGGAGAAGCCTACCTGGGGGGCTGAAGACATGCAGAGCCTGCTGTCAGGGAGCCTGCTGCCCTGGTGTGGTGCCCCAAGCTAGACAGGGAAATGGGAAGGGAGGAGGAAGGAAGCAGCATTTGCTGTGGGGTTGGACCATGGGGCTGGGGGATGCATGCCAGCTCTGCAGCAGCTGGAAAAAATCCACCCACCAGTAATTGCAGCTCTACATCAGGTCACAGGCTTTCAGAAGAGAAAAATCATGTGCAAATCCCTCCCTGGGAGTTTCCTTTTTGTCCTTTGGGTATTGCCCTTGAAACCTGTTGCAAATAAAAATCTGCCTTATCAGAGCAGCTTTTCTGAGGGCAAAACCCACTGCAGATCTCATGGCAGGTTTCAGAGGAGCAAGCAGCTCCCAGCACCCAGAGAAGTGGGGTATTGCTGACCCCCTGTGCAGGTGGGGGTCTGGGGTGGACCTGGGTGTATCAGGATGTAGACCTGGGGGCTTGAGGCTGGACACGCTGCTGATGCCCAAAGCCGTCCCTAAGTGCCAGGCACCAATGTCTTTCTGCGCTCAGGAGCTGGACCGTATCATCAACCAGATGGTGCATGTGGCTGAGTACCTGGAGTGGGACTCCACTGAGCTGAAGCCTGTGAGTGCCTGGGCTGGGGATGCTGCAGGAGCTCTTGGTGGGAGGCAGCAGCTGGGGCTTGCAGGCAGCATCACCGTGACACTACATCTCCTTCCTCCTCCAGATCTTGAAGACGATGATGGAGGAGATTGACTACGACCATGATGGGACTGTGACGCTGGAGGAGTGGATCCGGGGAGGCATGACCACCATCCCCTTGCTGGTCCTTCTAGGGATGGAGACAGTGAGTGCCTGCATGGTGGGGACCTTGCTTTGGCCACATCTAGCTCTGCCCACTCCAGGAGGAAAGCCAGGGGCATGCTGCAGTGGGAGAGGAAGGTGGCAATGGAAGGCATGCAGGGACCCTACCTGTACCAACAGGCTATGCACCCATCTGGCACCACACAGCCCCCTGCTTCCCGGTCCCAGCAGACACCCTCACCCTGCATCTGCTGAGCAGTCTTTGCCCCCCAGATCTTCACCAGCTCAGTTTTGAGCTGCAGTCGTTGCCAGCTGCCATGGCCAAGCAGGCTGGGTTTGTTCCCTGCCATCATAGCGTACTCCTGTTTGATGAATATTTAATCAAAAAATGAGCATGTAAAATGAGGGCTCCTCTCCTGGTGCAAGCTTCAAAGAACAGGAGGGGCGGTTTGGGACCCCTCCTTATTTCACTGTGTTGCTTTTCATCCTTTTGGAGTTAATTTCATCGAGGTGCATCCCTAGCCGTAGTTTGCCACTGGTAATTGTTTGCAGGGAAAACCCATGGTTTTGCTCCGTGGTGTTCCTTCTGGCAGCTACTTCCTACAGAGTTGGGAGGGCAGGTTTTCTAGTAGAAACATTCAAGAAAATGGGGAATTTTAAGTGGCTCCTGCAAAGCACTCAAGCCTGGACCCAGATGTAAGAGGCTTGGTTTGGTCACCCTGTGATGTCAGGGTCTGTCCCCAGATGTGGAGTCACCTTCCTGTTGGCCACCAGCAGAGAATCCCTGGAGCCAGGCTGTGCTGAAGGGCTGTGTGGAGCTGGAGCTCGGTGCCAGGAGTGCCAGGAGCTGGACATGCCCAGGGAGCAGGGGGGGTACAGCAGCAGGGATCGGATCGGAACACCAGGGAGCAGGGGGAGCCCGTGGTCCAGCTGGGTGTGAACTGCAACGCACTGAGGGCTTTTCCAGAACAAAAAGCTGATGGAAGTGGCGGGCTGAGTGAATGGGGACCCGCAGCACAGGGCAGTGACCCCCCCTCACCCTCTGCTTCCTGCCCTGCAGAACGCGAAGGATGACGGGCAGCACGCCTGGAGGCTGAAGCACTTCAAGAAACCTGCCTACTGCAACTTCTGCCACACCATGCTGCTGGGGGTCCGCAAGCAGGGCCTCTGCTGCTCCTGTGAGTCACAGACCCTCGCCAGGCTGTTGCACCCCAGGCTGGCAGCTCCCACCCCATTCCAGTGCCACAGGGAGGGGGGAACTAGTCTCCTTCAGTGTTGATCCTGCAGGTGCTGCAGGGTGAATGGGGAGGGGATGCTGGGGTGTGATGCTCACCACCTTCTTCTCTCCTGCCAGTCTGCAAGTACACCGTCCACGAGAGGTGCGTGTCCAAAGATATTGCCTCCTGCATCAGCACCTACGTGAAGTCCAAGAGAAACACAAGCGTGAGTAGGTGGCCGGTGCACTTCTGAGCTGCTGGGTCTCCCTTGGAGCTCTCCCATGGGCAGCACCACTGGCAGCAGCAGGCCCCTTTTTCTGCTGCTCAGGTCCCGTATGCCCTTTTCCCATGGGATTTGCCTCTTGAGTCCTGGGCAGCAGCTCACAGGCATTCCCAGCATCCAGAGCCTGGGAGGGTAGATCCCATCTCTAGCCCCCAGGAATCTGCAGGACACCAGCCCCAAGGTTTGACGTGGCTTCAGGTGGAGATGGGTGTCCCTGATGTGCTGCATGGAGCAGCAGGGAGGGAAGGTGGCCATGTGATGGGCTGTTTTGGATTAGTCAGCATCCCTGCGCGGCACAACACCCTCCAGAACCACAGCAGCAGCGGAGAGGCGATGGCTGAGGGTCAGTGGGTGCTGTACCTGCAGTGCTTCCTGTACCTTGCAGGTGATGCAGCACACATGGATCGAGGGCAATTCCCCTGTCAAGTGTGACAGATGCCACAAGAGCATCAAGTGCTACCAAGGCATCACCGGCCTGCACTGCGTCTGGTGCCAAGTCACTGTGAGTATGTGGGTGCACTGGAGCTGCGGTGCACCCTGCAGTTCTCCCTGCACAGCCGGCCATGGGGAGGAGAGGTTCACGGATAGGAGATGCCTGTGTGTTCCTGGCCCAACCGCCCTTCCTCCCATCCCCTCCAGCTCCACAACAAATGTGCCTCCCATGTGAAGCCGGAGTGTGATGGGGGTCCACTGCGGGACCACATCTTGCTGCCTTCCTACATCTGCCCTGTTGTCCTGGTATGTGCCCCCTCCTTGCTGCTGGATGGCAGGGACCTGGCAGGGCATTGCTGCAGCCAGCCCGCCTCCCGCGGCTGCTGGCATTGCCTTCCCTGGGTGGCGTGTGCATCCGCACCTCTGTTCCCCAAAGGACAGGCAGTCCCACTGCCGGAGATCCGAGAGTGACTCCCCTGCCAGCACCAACCCTGAGGACAGCCAGGGCTTCAAGTTCAACCCCAGCACAGTGGATGGGCAAGGACTGCAGGTAGGTTCCCACCACGGGGACCGTGAGCTCTGCTGTGGGTGCATACCGAGCCCTGCAGAGGCACTTTCTGCTCTCCAGATCAGCCCACGGCCTGGGACGCATCCTCTCCTGGTGCTTGTGAACCCCAAGAGTGGAGGAAGGCAAGGAGAGCGGTAGGTGTGGTCCTGCCTAGGGACAGTATTCTCTTGGGATCAGGGGCTGCCAGTCCTCAGGGCTGCCCCAGCATCTGTCATGGAGGGCAGCTCACCTCCTCAGCATCCCTCACACCTCTCCTTTTCCTAGCGTCCTTCGGAAATTCCACTATCTGCTCAACCCACGCCAAGTGTACAACCTGGACCGCGGCGGGCCTGCACCAGGGTACAAAGATGCTGCATCCAGTCCTCTGCCCTCTCCCACTGGCCCCTCCTCCCCTACATCACCCCTTGTCTCTCCTGGCTCTCTCCAGGCTGAGCTTCTTTCGAGACGCTCCAGATTTCCGCGTCCTGGCCTGTGGAGGGGACGGCACAGTCGGCTGGATCCTGGACTGCATAGGTGAATGAGGGGCAGCTGTGCTCCCACAGAGCATCGTACACCCGCCTTCTTGGTGATCTGCTGCAGGTTCCTGATATTCTCTGGGTGACAGGGGATGGGGGTCCTGCCAACAGCATCACCTCTGGGTTGCCATCCAAGGAGAGACATGGAGATCAGGCAATGAGCCCTTTCAGCCCCAGACCTCTCTTTCCTCTTGAATTGCAGACAAGGCAAACTTGGCAAAGCACCCACCGGTGGCCATCCTGCCCCTGGGAACGGGCAATGACCTGGCCCGGTGCCTGCGCTGGGGAGGAGGTGAGGCTGGGCGAGCATCGCACATGGGGTGGCCAGGCTGTGGGCACTGTGGCGTGGTTGTGTGGGTGCTGTCCTGGGGTTGGGGAGGCTCCTGGGACAAGGTTCAGGGCTGCATCTCGGCCCTGGTGCTTCCTGATGGTGCTTCTAACCCCTTCCTAAAAAAGCTGCTGCTGCTTTCTAAACCCACATTGGGAATGCTGTGCCATCAGCTGAAATCTCTGCCACTGCTGCAAGGATGAGCCAGGCATCTCGCTGATGCTGTCGAAGCAGACTCAGGCTTCCCCGGCTGCTTGGCACCCAAATACCTCCATGTGACATGGCTGCACTCCTCCTCATCCTCCTTCATCCTCCTCCAGGTCCATCTTCTTTCCTGTACAGGCTATGAAGGAGGCAACCTGATGAAAGTCCTGAAGGACATTGAGCACAGCACGGAGGTGATGCTGGACCGCTGGCAGATAGACGTCATTCCCAGTGACAGAGAGGCCAATGGAGACCCTGTCCCGTCCACCATCATCAACAACTACTTCTCCATTGGGGTGGTGAGTACCATGGGGCAGGGCTGGGCCTTGAGGACAGTGCAGGGCTTGTCACTGTTGCCCAGACAATGTAATGCACACTGGAGTCCCCCAAACCACAGCAAAGCAGAGGGAAGAACCCAGGAGGTCAGTGGAGCACAGGAGCTGTCACTTGGGTCCCCAGCACAGCCACAGCTTCAAACCCACCCAGATCAGTGGCTTCCCAAGGGCATTTCCCATTGGCCAAGTTGTGGCTGCCCCATCCCTGGCAGCGTTCAAGGCCAGTTTGGATGGGGCTTGGAGCAGCCTGGTCTAGCGGAAGGTGTTCCTGCCCATGGCAGGGGTTGGAACTGGATGAGCTTTAAGGTCCCTTCCAACCCAGACCATTCTGTGATTCTATGTATTTGCTGGAGTGGTCCAGCTCAGTGCGAACACTCTAGGGATGCCAGCCCCCATGCTGGCTCATCCTGTCTTCTTCTGGACTCATCTTTGGCCCTCTTCTGAGCCATCCCTGAGCTAATTCTTAGAAGCAGGGTGTGGTTCCTGGTGACATTCAATCCTGGGAGCAGCAGGGCTTTGGGAGAATGGCAAACTGGAGAGTACTGCTTTTCCCAGGGGCTTGCGGCATTTTTGGCTTTGGCCATATGTGCCTGAATGGTGCCATCATGGTGGGGGTTGCCCACTCAGCAGTGCTGCAGTTCTAGTTTCACATCAGTTCCTGCCTTGTGCCAGGGGATGTGACTGCAGGTGGCATTTGGTGACGGCTTTCAAGTCAGGCTTACACCCCACCCTGCAAAGCAGAGGATGCAGTGAGCATCAGGAGAGCTGCCAGGGCAGAGCTGTCAGGAGCAGTGTCCCCTGAGCCCACTGCCCTGCTGGTAGCCCTTCCTCCCTCCCTCAGCATCCACCCTCATACGGAGCCCCTGTGATGAGGGAAGGAAGCCAAGTGCGCTAATTACATCTCGCTTAACACACCCATTCAGTACTCTTTGAGCAGCCTGTTTGAGGGTTCCTCCATCATCTCAGCATGTGCTATGGGGGTCAGTGGTGAGGCCAAAGAGCTGAGCCCACATTATCCTGGCCTGTGCCCACGGGGCAGAGGGGTTCTATTTCTCTGCTGTGCCACCAACCTCTCTGCACTCCCTCTCCCTGCAGGATGCCTCTATTGCCCACCGCTTCCATGTCATGCGAGAAAAGCACCCTGAGAAATTCAACAGCAGGTAAGGGCTGCCCATGGGCCCCTCCAAAATCTGGGTGAGGGGGGATGCCCTGCTGCTGCCATGCACCATGCAGAGGGGATGTGCTGGAACTTCCCAGCCTCCCACCAGGCTCCTTTTGCCCTTCTCCCCATGGGACTGGCAGCAGCCCTCAGGATGTGGCATGGTGTTCAGCCAGCCTTAGGGAACAGGCATGGTGGGGGTCCAGGGCGCTCCTTCACGCTCCATGCAGCAGTAGCAGGCTGCTCGAACTTGGCCACACACCCAGTTACATTCATTCATGCTTTATAATTAGCACCAAATTCCAGAACTGGCATGAGCAGGCCAAGCAGCGAGGGCAGGGCAGGCAGCAGGTCGCAGCTCGCTCCTGCTCTGCTCAGGGCACATGGAAATGGTGTGATGGCAGCAGGAGCTATGGCTTGTGACCCTTGTCCCCATGTTCATAAATACGTGCTAGAAAAAACTCAAATGGACCAAAGCATCTGTCTCTGCTCTGAAATCCAGAGGTTACAGCTCCCCCTGGAAGGCTGGCGCAGTGATTGATGCATGGGATGAGCAGTGGTCAGGGACTGCCTGGCAGGATGCTGGGAGGGTGTGAGGCAGGGTTTGAGGTGGGGGACATCCCCTCCATGGGGTACCCCGTCCCTGGCAGCCCTGTTGAGGGGCAACAGCCCATGGTCAACTGTGCTAAGATAAAAGCACCCTTGTCCCATGCTGAAGGAGTACTCAGCACCCCCACCCTTCCGCTCCACAGGGTGTCAGAGCCAGTCTGCCCAAGCCACCCACTGTCCCGCAGCACAACTCCCTGGGGCTGTTACACTGGTGGTCCCTCCCCACAATTGTTTCTGTCCCCATCAATGCCACATGTCCCCATCACAACGACTCCAGAAAGGTTCTGGCAGCCCATTCTGGGGGATGGGAGCAGATGGGGCAAAGTGCCACTTCCAGGTGGGATGCTGATGCATGTCTGTGCCCCAGAATGAAGAACAAGCTGTGGTACTTTGAATTCGGGACATCGGAGACTTTTGCAGCCACCTGCAAGAAGCTCCACGACTATGTTGAGGTGGAGGTAGGTTTCCTTGTGATGGTTCCTTGCTCCAGCCATGGCACAAAGGCTTTTTGGGAGATGTTACCTGTGGGTCATAGAGTCATAAAATGGTTTGGGTTGGAAGGGACCTTAAAGCTCATCCAGTTCCAACCCCCTGCCATGGGCAGGGACACCTTCCACT
>WYDI02001666.1:0-25649 GCA_009867235.2 Psittacus erithacus
TCCCTTATCATTATTATTATTGGTGGTAGTAGCAGCGGTTTGTGTTATACCTTAGTTACTGGACTGTTCTTATCTCAGCCTGTGGGAGTTACATTCTTTCGATTCTCCCCCCCATCCCTCTGGGATTGGGGGGGGGAAGACAGGTTGTGAGGGGGAACAAGCAGGTTACATGCTATTCTAATTTACGACTGAGCTTAAACCATGACATGCACATAAAGAATTTGCTGGGGAAGACAGTCTGGGTTATTCGTGCTTCAGGAAAAGGCAAACCCACTAGCGGGATTGCTTGTGCTCAGGGACCTGGACACACTTGGTGAGTAATGCCGGAAGATGGGTAAGTCTGATGTGTACCTCAAGGGCATTTGATTTTAGGGGAAAACAGCCAATGAACTCAATTGTATGCTGTTGCCTGCAATGTAGCACTTTTATAGCACACCAGCTAGATGTCTTTAGGTCACCAGAGACTGGCCCTGACTTCCCTCCAACCATCATCCCAACAAAGAATGAGCTTTGATGAAACTAGACGAGTTCTGCGGTATCATCAGCAGGTAACAATCCAACACTGCATACAGCCTCTCCTGCTCTGGAAAAATGTTACAAGAGATGGAGCATTTATCACACCATATTCTACTTTGACACCAGTCATGCCTGTGTTTTTCACAAGCCCAACATCACGGACCAGATGAACTCAGCAGCTTCATAAGGATTGGTCCATGCACTAAGGAATGATCCCTCTCTCTCTTTGTGTGTGTGTGGATACATATATATATATATGAGACATGAGTGATGGTATATTGAAAAATGTGAGATCTGAGCATGATGTGAATGGTATGGAATAAGGGGTGGATACTGTCCTGGGTTCAGCAGTAGCAGTCATTTTTCTCCTTCTTAATAGCTGGTGCAG
The DNA here is from genome assembly GCA_009867235.2 of Psittacus erithacus. Classification (NCBI taxonomy): domain Eukaryota; kingdom Metazoa; phylum Chordata; class Aves; order Psittaciformes; family Psittacidae; genus Psittacus; species Psittacus erithacus. The sequence goes on from WYDI02001666.1 coordinate 905, forward strand.
TGCTGTGTTTTTGACTTTCTGCCTGGGAACAGCACTGATAACACACTAATGTTTTTAGTTGTTGCTCAGTAATGTTTACTCTGACCAAGGACTTTCTGAGTCTGCCAGGGAGAGGGGAAGCCGGGAGGAAGCAGAGACAGGACACTTTACCCAAACGAGCTAAAGAGGTATTCCAAACCACAGCAGGTCATGTCCAGTATATAAACAGTGGCAGTTACCTGGAAGGGTTAGATCACTGCTTGGGTCCGGCTGGGTGTCTGTCGGCGAGTGATGAGCGGTTATGTTCTCTTCCCTTGTTATTTCCCTTATTATTATTATTATTGGTGGTAGCAGGAGTGGTTTGTGTTATACTTTAGTTACTGGACTGTTCTTATCTCAACCTGTGGGAGTTACATTCTTTCGATTCTCTTTCCTATCTCTCTGGGAGTGGAAGGAGTAAGGGGGAGGGAGTGAGAGAGTGGCTGTGTGGTTCTGGGTTGCCAGCTGGGCTTAAACCACGACAAACTGTATGCAAAGATTAGGAACCCACTGATTCTGCTGAAGGAGATTAGTATTGATTAGGAACTAAGTATGGGTGTTTGTTTGCAATTCGTTAAGATATCCTAAATCGTGGGGCAACTGCAGGCTCTGGAATTATTCCATTCAAGATGACAATTTCTGTATTGAAAAGTCATGTTTATTCCTTTCTCATACCACAGATGAGGATCACAACCTTCAGAAAAGCATAGTCTAATACTTCTTTTTGGAAGGAGACATTTTAATTTGTATTGACTTTTTTTTTTCTTTTTCCTCCCCTCCTACTCACAGGCTTTTGCAGAAAGGAAGATAACAATGTGTAGTAAAAAATTATCTGTATTGGAAAAACAAGCAAACTTCAGAAATAGCCAAAAAAAATAATGCAATGATAGCTATCAATAAAAATACCAGATGGGAAACAAGCTTAGTTAAAAGCATGGCTATAAAGAAAGTATATTCTTACACACTGTAAAAATGAAAACTACTTAGTTCTAGAAATTAACTAAAACCCAATTTAGATTATGAAGTAGATTAAATGCAGACACAGGACAGAAATTAAAAAGGAAGTAATTTTATGTTAAGAGTTTTAAAAATATTTCATATGTTCAAGCTTTTCAGTGTTTCATATCAAATTTCTTTCATTGATAGTTAAAGTCTAATACCAGGAATACTTATTGGATCAAATTGGTCTTTAATGCCATGCCATATCCATCTCATACAATAGAGATGATTTATATCTTATGTGATCTGAGGTCTTAAACTCTCACAGACTTCTATAATAACTTTCTATCAGCCATTTCTATTTTTAGATTTTAAGGATTTTTTCTCTTAATCACAGTTGCAAACATCAAATACAAGGAATTTTGAAATAAAAAAAAAAAAAAACCAAAGCAAACAAGCAAAAAACAAAACAAAAATAAAGAAAAAAAACTAAAAAAAAAAAAAAAACCAAAACAAAACTAAGCTTTCACGTTGTGTAATGCTTTAAGACATAAGCAGATGGGAAAAAAAAACCCCAACCAACCGAAAAAACAGAAAAACAAAATCACAAACCACAGCAACAAAAAAACTAAAACCAAACCCAAACAAACTACCTCCCTGCTTTTTCCTTGAGAAAAATTCAAAGGATAGCAAAGATTGTATTTGAGTACTGGTATCTTTCAGCTAGTGCCCATATCAGCATCTCTCAGCATTTGCAAATGGGGACATGGGCAGAATCCTTAAATGAAGTTTTATCTGCACTGCAGATACCACTTTTTTTGTACAGTGGGACACATGACATAATTCCAACAGTCTCAGAGAATTATTTTGAACTGAGCACAGTGGTGCCACAATGCAAGTCATCATTTCCTTTTCAACACTGAGCATTTGATGAAGATATAGGCACAGGAAATGTGTTACGATAATGGATATGGATCTGCCAACAATAAAATACTTATTTTCCACTTGTACAGTCTGAGACAGAAAGAAAGTATGTCAGGAAAGTTATTCTCCAAAACACAAAATCCAGTGACTTTCTGGCATACAGTGAATCCTAGCATCTGGCCCATATGGTTATTCATCTGCATCTACTGCCTCTCTTTCAGTCACATTGTTATTGTGTTTCATTCTGTCAAATTTGTAGAAAGACTACATAGAAAGAAAGGTTTTCTTACATGTTTTTCCTGTAGTCATCTTAACTTTTAGTAGGTTGGTATTTTTTTTTCATTGGTTATGAAACACAACTAATGATGGTCAATATATTTTGATTTTACAGATGTAATATTTTATAGTGCACCTCATGTGTTTAGTAATTTAATGTGCTAAAACTGAAAAGTACTTTGTCATAATTAGCAGCTAATGTCTCTGCCAGCAGTGGGAAGTCCATGTACGGGAAAACAGAGAGATTAACAAAAAACAAAAAACAAAAAACAAAAAAAAAAAAAAAAGACACCAACAAAAAACCAAAAAAACAAAACCACTCAACCCCCCCTCCCCCAAAAAAACCTCTTAGGAAAGAAGAATGTGCTGGGCATTACAGAAAAATACATTGCTCATCGTTCTGCAGCTTACTGACTTAATTTTCTAATTAGAAATCAGAAAACACTGTTTGAAGCAAATATTCTTGAAGGTGCTGTTAGGCAATTATTAGATTCTTAGAAGTACTTGTTTAATTTTGTGGCACTTCATGACTAGCACCTTTGAAGATTCCGTTCATCGTTCATTACCAGTGATATGGAAAATAAGCCTGCAGTGATCGTGAGACACTGCCATGTACTTAGAGCACCTTAAAACCACAGAAAACTATTATTTCCCTAATTTGTGAAAGTTGTTGGGTGGAATCTGTAGGAAAACATGGAGGGCAACATCCATGGAGAAACATAGCTTATGCGTTTTTCTCCATAAATACGCACATATGCAGTACAAGTTAAATATTGTTTTCATGTCTGAAACTAGTAATTTGGGTTAGTTTTATCAAAGTTGGAGATACTGCTGATGCAATCACAAGGACAGTTCCGAAAGTTCCCTTTTGACCTTTTCATGACATAATGATACTACTATAGGGGCTTTTGGCCTTTGCGCATATCCCTAATTCTTTAATAATCACTATTTACTATCTCTAATTCCTTACTAATTCTTTAATAATTCTAATTCTATTATTAAAGAAGTAAATAACGAATTTTCCTTTTGCACCTAAATTTATAGAAAATGTTACTGAGATACACGTAGATTAACACTGTAAACTACAGATGAATTTCAATTAAAAGAGTACTTTATCAAAAATGCTAAAAGGGTATATGACACTTATTAAAGCCATTAATAAATTACTTCAAGTACTTGACATCATCTTAAATATGCTGTAATCTTGAGCCATAACCAGGCATAACAATGCAATTTATGACAATGCCATGCCAAGTTAAAAAGTTTTCATTCCAACCAGAGATACACTCTTGTATCCTAAATCCAAAATGTCACTATAAATTAGTTACTGTTGCAACACAAAATAGAAGATTCTGGCTTCAGGTGAACCATTAAATATGCATCTTACAACTTTAAAAAAGACATTTCAAAATGAAAAATTGTTGGCTCCAACTTTTTCAATTTCTATGTTGTATTAGGTGGCAGAAATGACTTTGAAAATGATAGCCTCTGGGCAAGGCAGAATGTATACAAACTGCTTCATTTTACATCTCGATAGTCTAAGTTGACTGCATTAATCAAGTGGAGGCAGTCATCATGTAGTCAAATAGACACCTTCTAGCTGACCTTGCACATTTTTGTTGCTAATGGATTTAAGGTTTTTCTGAAATGATGTTAATCCTCATTAAGAGTGATGCAGGTCATACTGTACAGCATTGCAAGTCTGTATCACACGTTACAAAGTCAGGGGAAAAAGGCAAACAACATCTCAAATTAAACACTTGTAGGTTTTACTATAGGCAGAAGATGTTCCATGGGTTTTCTTTGTCTTATCACTCCTAGAATCAGCACACATTTCTAGTTTATTTCTACTCCATCTCAGAAAACACCTGTAGCAAAGTCAGGAAATATTCATTGCTTTTCCACTTGTCAGGATAAATGAATGGCATAAAATTGATATTTTGAGTGTCATTCAGTAGCTTCACCATGTATATTTATATGCTGTTTTCCATTGTAGATAAGATGAATAAACATTTTGCCCCTTTATTCTTGCTTTATTGCCAAATACGTGCTTTAAGCACTGGAGTTCCTTAAGGTTTTGGAGGCTGCCTTGATTTCTGACACCCCCCTTTCCCCCAGGTTCTTTCCTATGCATATTCCCATTTTCCATAACTTTGCCATCCACCAAACACTTAAATTTGGTTTTATTTTTTTTTTCCCCTTATATTTATTTCTGTTCCTTGTCTTTTAGAATTTCCTGTGTTTTTTCTTGTGTCATACTTCTTTATTATTATCTGACATCATTTGACTTTGTAATTCTCCCTCTGTATAGTCTATATAGATTGGTTATTTTTCCTCTTCCTTATACTCGGGTGAAGAAGTGATTCAGAGCAGTCCTGTGGAGAAGGACTTGGGGGTGTTGGCCAATGAGAAGCTTACCATGAGCCGGCAGTGAACGCTTGCAACCCAGAAAGCCAATTATATCCTGGACTGCATTAAAAGGAGCTTGACCAAGAGGTCAAATGAGGAGTGCTGCTGGTCACACTCCTTTTGATGCAGCCCAGCATATCCTGTCCCTCTACTCTGCTCTTGTGAGAGCACACATTCAGTTCTGGTGTCCTCACCATAGGAAGGATATACAGCTGCTGGTGCAAGTCCAGAGAAGGGCCACGAGAATGATGAGGGGGCTGGAGCTCCTCCTGTATGAAGACAGGATGAGAAAATTGGGGCTATTCAGCCTGGAGAAGAGCAGGCTGCGTGGAGACCTCATAGCAGCCTTCCAGTATCTGAAGGGGCCTGTAAGGATGCTGGGGAGGGACTCTTTATCAGGGACTGTAGTGATAGGACAAGGGGTAATGTGTTAAAACTTAAACAAGGGAAGTTTAGATTGGGTATAAGGAAGTTCTTTACTGCGAGGGTGGTGAGGCGCTGGTACAGGTTGCCAAAAGGCATGGTAAATACTCCGTTCCTGGTGATGTTCAAGGCCAGGTTGGACAGAGCCTTGGGTGGCATGGTTTAGTGTGAGGTATCCCTGCCCATGGCAGGGGGGCTGGAACTACCTGATCTTAAGGTCCTTTCCAGTCCTAACTATTCTGTGATATTATGATTCTGTGGGGCATCCACCACTTCCCTGGGCAAGTTGTTCCAGTAGCTACATCATCTCAACTCACAAGTTCTATTCCTTATGATATTGTCTCAACAGTAAAGCTATGAGCTTTCCTCAGGCCGAGAGAAGGGATGGAAAAAGGGAGAGCTCTTTATCCCTCTTAGTAAAATACTGCTCAGCAGGGAATTCAAAATTCACAGATCCAGAGAGAGACAGCATGTGTAATTTCATGGCAAATGAAAATTTGCCTATGAAGAAAGGCCATGACAAGTGTTTTTTTTCTAAATGATTGCTACTTTGTTTCCAGTGAACACTTAGCAGAAAATTCCCAGCCAGTTTTAGGAGCAGAAACCAGCAACCTCTGGGTTCCTGCCTAAGAGAGGCTGACCCCTAGAACACAGATTTTCTTTCCCCATGCTGGCACACATTGGTCCTTTTTGTTTAGCTGCTGGAGGAAAGTCCTGCCACTGGATCTTTCTGAGCACAGGGAAAGGAGGGGAAGTTGATTAAGTGTCACTTCAATTAATTTACTTAAAAATTTAATCTGAAATACAGAAGCTTTTTACAATGGCTATATTACCAAAGCCCTCTAGTGGAGATAGAATTTAAACTGGTAGTATCTCTTCTTCCCCTGGATCACTTAATGTTACCAAGCAGCATCAGAAAGATTCATCAGCCTAACTGTATTAGCATGGATGAGATTTTGTTTTTCTACATTTCTAACTGTCCGTCTTCAAGATCAATTTTTGATGGTGAATATTTACTGATGAACTTGCTTTTTAGACAGGAATTGTAAACCCTCACAATCATACACAAGTGGAAGAGGGATGACAAAGTGAGAAGCTGGGGAAAGAAAACTTGTTCCCTCAAATAAACAGAGTAACATATTTTTATTCTACTGCAAAACAGCCTACTGAAAAGGTTTTCACTGTCAGGGCTCTGAAATTTGTGTATTAAAAGAAATTTATATAAAAGAGGATCTGAACCTGAAGCAGCCACTTTCAACACAGTTCTTAAAGATCCATCAGCTGCTTGTATACCTTTGTCCAGTTTATCTACTTGTGATCCAAGAGCCTAAATACTATTTTTGATTCTTGAAACTGCTGCCTCTAGGAAGGTTTTTTTGCAACTTACAAATAACCTCTGCATAATGAACTGCTTACTACACATGTTCTACTTCTTTGCATTGCAATATAATATATTAATTTAAGAACAAGTGTTTCAAATGTTAATTCTTTTAGCAGATAAACAGCAGTTTTGAACCAGATAGCTTTTGTGTTTGATGCTGTTTTAATTTGGAACTTTAGTAGGGCACTTTGGGAATGCAACAAGGCATTTCCCCATGTACTTAGTAAAACCAGTGCCTTAAGGCACAACTGGTTTCAGTTGTCAGTTGTCAGAAGATGTTTTTCTGCATCATCTCATGTAGTTACTTTTTGGCCTCAGCTCTAGCAGTGTTTCATATTAACATCCACAATTTGTCATTTCTATTACTATTTAGGGGTTTCTTACCCCTCTATCCAAGTTCACTGTACAGCCAAAGAGTAAACATGTAACTGAGAAAGAAACAAATTTACTGTTCAAAAATATATTGAAAAAATATAAATATATTTTTCCTCAGAGAAAACTACTTCAGAGAAAAATAACAAAAATAACTTCTATTAAAAGAGTACCACATGATGCATCCATGCAGTATGCACAAAGATTAGGCTGGTACCATGAATTTCCTGTAGTAAAGATTAGTTTTTGCTGCAATCAACTTTTGTATTTCAGAAATAGTGATGATACATTTTAATGTATTATGTATAGTGTCTTACCTTAGCCATTGCACTTCCTAATGTGGTGTCATGGAGCACATTACTTCAGGGAGCAGCAAAGGCAGGCTGCACTGCAAGGGAAGAGCCAGGGATGACAAGGCTGGCAGTATAGTGATTCTACCAACAAGAAACACCATCCCACAATAAGTGTGCAAGAAAAGCAGAGGTTTTGGTGGCAGTGACCTGTTAACAGCCCTGAGATTGCCAACCATGTCCATGCAGGTCTGAGATTAGGCCAGGAAGCCAAGTCAGTGATGCCAGGTCAGGGACAGCAAGGCGCAGTGCTGGGCAGAGGCACAGCTGCAACAAAACTCACACAAGAGCTTAGGACATGGGCCTGAACTTAAACGCAGCAACCAGGTAAAGGAGACAGAGACCCCACAGCTCCTTCTCACAGCTTACCTATTCTCACAACAGTCTGATCCCAGGTTACACAGCTAAGCAAGATCAGAGCTGATACTGAATATAGGTATCCAAGCACTCAGTTAGAGAAGGAAGTTACAAAGCCTTTTGGTTCATTTAAGGCCTCGACACAGTGTCTTCTAATTGCAAAATCTGTTTAGTGATGTACAATATTGTTTTGGGAAAATATATAGGCAGTCTTGGTATCAGGAAGAGTGTCAGCATAGTGAGCTTACTAGGACACAAGTTCAAAATCAATGAGTTGAAGGTCTGGAAGATAGCAAAAGATATCAGAACTGATAGCTGATTAGGTACAATGAGAAAAGAAAGGGAAATTGTTGTAAATCCTGATATGTGGGAAAATTAGAATTAGAAATTAACTTCATTAAAACATATAACAAATACATTTTGGAGAATTAGATGCTCCTGTGTAGATTAGATTCTGTGTAATAATATTTCTAGGAAAGGTGATTTCTAAAGCAACTGTGATCACCAAAAGAAAGCAAAATATTTGTTGCAGTGCTGAGTTGTCTCCATCTCTGTCGTAATTGAGTCTCCTAAGAGACAATTATGTTCCTCCTGACAGCACCCCAGTAAAAAATGTTATTCTGTACATTATGAAAACACCCAAACCATGTGCATGGGAAGACTTTTTTGCTTTTGTGCTGGAAAAGAAATCAGGGGCAGAAGCAGACACAGTCTAGTCCCTCAAGTTTCAAGCACTGTGAGCACTTCAGGACTTTGGAGAAAGCAGCACTGACAATTAACTCACCGCAATTTTGTCAGAAAATGCCATCTATTATTAAAAGATTATTGCAAATAAAATAGCCTAAGAAAATAAGATTTTTCTTTGTTTCACCTCTTTGCTCCCTTCCTGAATTCCTGCATTCCCAGTGTGGGGGCGATTAGACAAAATTCATGTGATAAGGCATACACAGCTGCAGTAAAGTTAGTCACCTAGACACCTAGACAAAACCAGGCATTCCTTATCAGTATTATTCACCAAAAGCTATCAACGATGTCCAGGTCATGTGATCATGCCCTTACTATGCCCATTCTTGTCTATTGACTTTAAAGAGTCTAGTGTAGATGTAGATCTCTAAAGTTAACAGGTAAATGTCATGGTTAATTTCTCCAGTTATTTCTGTTCCTCTAAGAAACACAGGGCAGAAAACAGGTTCGTACAGCCATAAAAACTGCAATTAGTTTTAATAGAGCTATACTTTTAAAACAGTTCTCAAAAAACAGCGACCAGATTGTGTGAGGCACTTGGCAAGCTCGATGCTTGCTTTTTATGAGAAGCCAGATTCTTTTTAATTGCTGAAACAAAAGATAATTTCTTTTGAAAATCTGGTCTGTATTTTATGTGCATGTTGATAAAGACATTTTAACCTTGATCTAAAAACTTAAGCAGTGGCAATGATTGAATGCAATTCTATATGAGTGTTCTCACTATTTTCATACATTTGAGGGCCAAGGAGGATAATATATGACCTACCAATTTTTGCTTCATATGTAATGCCAAGGAATTAATCCAGCAGTTTAATACTGATTCTATAAATTCCATTTGGGCTATAGCATAGCTTTTAGTTATGCTTTACAATGCTCCAGCAGTACCAATGATTCCAACATAAAAGCAAGGCAGATAATACTAGATCATGAATCACAGTGACTCAGGAGCTTGACATGCTGCCATAGAACTGACAGTGTTCAAAGGACTATTTTATGCCAAAGGAAGAAGATTCAACTGACCTAAGGGAATCTGAAACAATTTCTTGACTGTGAAAAAGGAATCTTTTAGAAATGGTGTAGAGGCAATTAACATTATGAAGTGAGAGAACAGACATTTCATTTTTCTTAGAGGAGTGTTACATTTGTGAAAAGAATTTGATTTCTGTGCAAGTATGAAAAGCAATGTAACTTTTCCTTTTATTATGCAATAGGGGCCCGATGCTGACCAATACATTTAATGGCATTTTGTTATTTGTTCTGGGTCACCAAAGGCGGATCTTAATTAAAAATCCATATAAACACATACTATACTTCTGAAAAGGCACATTCATCTGAAAATATTAAAACTTTTTCAGCACTCCAGGTTGACGGAACTGTCAGAGGGTTACAAAGGTTATTATAACAGAAATGTCACCTTCTGTAAAATTTTAGATTTGCAGTGAAACTGCTAGTTAAATCAGCTGCAAAAGGAGAGTAGAGACCCATTAATGAGTACAGGGGTCATGCTACCATCCTGCAGGGGAACATGTCAATGATTTAGCAATTAAAGCAGAAACGGTAGTTCGGACCAGGTAGATAATTTCACTATTAGAGAAACTGATGGAGTGAGGCATAGATGAATTTTGGGCTGGAAAATCTCAAAATTCTTGTAAAAAGAAATGATCCTGAAAATTTTAGACTGAATTTTAATGTGAGATACTGCCGCTAGAAACTTGCAAACAATTTTTGTCAAGTTGTACAATGCAAGGCTGCAAGATTTAGGTAACACTGAAATAGTTCAACAGGAAAACAGTAGTAACTTTTTTTCAAATAAAATCTGTAAGTTTAAAAATAAATGCTCACTGCAGTCACTGAATTCTACTTTTACAGTATGGATTTATATGGATAATAGATATAACAACTTTCATAAAGCATGATATGAATAAGCAAAATTTTAGAGGCATCACCATATTTTAAAAAATTAGTCCTCCCAGTGGGCAAAACCACTAGATTCTATCATGCAGGGTACTTTGAGAAAACTGACCATTATGTCCCACTCCACCATCAGTCTCAACTCTAAAGATACTGTTCACATACTGTTCACATTGGTCCATAATACATCTCTATGAATTTGTTGCTGTCACAAAATAATCAGTGTCGTATATTTCCTTCAGCATTTTTGAAACACCTATGATTACCTTAACCTCTCCCTCTTCACCCTGTGGTTATAGCTGAAGGTGTAAAAGCCTTGCATAAGCTAGCTTCAAAGTACCATTCTGAACATTATTGTCTCATGTGAATATTTAAAAAGAAAAACTAACTTAACTTTTGTGCTTTCTACTTGGACTCAGCTCTTGATTCTACAGACCTTTTAGCTGCATTATATACAAACACCAAAACGTCTTATATACCTGCAAAGCAAATCCTGACATAGAAAGGTTCAAAAAGAAATATTGCAGTGAAATTAAAACTGAGTAGAAATCCATGAAATAATTTGTGATAATGGGGATATTGTAATAACACCTAACTAGAAGAACTCTGGATAGCTGAAATTTGGAAAGGCAAGCCTAAAGAGTTTAAGAGATGGAAATCATCAGTGGGAGTCTCAAAGCCACCCCAGTTTCTCACCGCAGTTTCACTTTGCAGCCATGTAATGAATACTGTTAAAAAATAATGCTTAATGTTAGATTTAAGGGGTCTTTTGAACACATATATTAAAAACTAAATCAAGTACTTTTGCAATGGTTGTGTTCCCTAGGGTGAAGAGAGATACATAGTTAGGGGTGGGTTGAAAGTAGCACCTCTTTGTTCTGAGATAGAAATAGAGGTCTTGATACTTGTTTCCACTCCTCTGAAACAGAAATAGAGATCTCAAAATATTTTGCCTTAAAAAAATAAAAGAGAAAATTTGAAAAAAAAAGGGTCACTTGCCTTTAATATTGTAAAAAGAAGGTATTTATGAGGTGTTTAAGGCATGTAAAAATCACTGTGGGGTAATGTCTTATTATTCTTAGTATGTGTGCCTTAAATAAATGCAAAGAGAATACATTTTGTTGTAAGGGTCCACCTAGATATAAAAGATCCAGGTTTTCATCTCTCATACACTTCATTTAGTGTAGGAAATTTAAGCTATGTTTTCTGTATCTCAGCTACAGAGTTAGGCTTTCTCACTCAATGAATAGTTGCCTGCCTCAAGTGACAAAGACCAAGGAAAAGGCACTACTGTGGTTGAATCACAGTGCATAGCTAATATCAATCTCTTTCAAGCCAGCTCACATTCAGGAAAGGACTAAATATTAAAACAAATTTCCATGCTTGATACTGTTCTTAGATCTACCTTTTCAAAAGGTTGGCCTGGTAACATGTTCATGTATGAAGTGCTTGTCAGCTGTTTCAGTGTTCTGCCAGCAAGACAGAGCTGTAGTTCAAAGCTTCCTGCTTTCCAAGAGAAACAGAAATTGAAGACAGTATAGTCAAACCCAAGGTTGTTGAAATAATTCAGAATTAGAGTAGTCTCTAAAAAATACAGTATTGCTTGCAGCTGAGGGAAAAGTAAGTAAGTGTACCCGTGCATAGGCTAAGAGAACAGCTGCTATTACCAGCAAATTAGGATGTTAAAACCCAAAACAATGCAAACATTGATTTAAAGCAAGACTAAAGCAGTGGAATGTGACTCCCAAAGCAGGATTATGTTCATTAGAGATTCACTTTGCTTTACTTTTCTGCTATTAGCAAAATAATGTGTCAGGTATGGGAAGACAGCTTATATGCCAGTTAGATATGAAAAGCTTAAGTGCTGCAGGGACATTGGCCAGAAAACAGTAAATGAAGCTGAGTATTGTTGAACTGCAGAGATGATAAGAAGTGCTCTTTATTGGTTATCTATCTGATTATATGGCAAGGGAGAAATCAATATAGTTAGTCGGGGATAAATTGCGGGCTTGTTATCTAGTATAACTTGAACAGCTTGTGCAGCGATAATTAGCACAACCTATCTTAACTAAATTAGTGTTAAAAAGGAAAAGGACATAGAACTAATTTTCTCAACAATTATTATATATCATGGTACCGCATGAAGAGAAACCTTGCTAACTTAGGTGCTGCAGTTCTTGTTTATTCAAAAAAACCCCACCATACACTTCTAGTTGTGCTTTTGCTTGTGTATATATAAACAAACACTGGAAGGCATTGCAGACCAAAACAAATGAAAACATAATTAAAAGAAAATATAAAAGAAAATATTTTCTGCATCATTATTTGTATATCTTCAGCCAAAAAAACCAAGTTTGCTGTTTGGGAGGAGGGTCTGACTTTTTTTTTTTTTTTTAACTAATTTTTTTTTTAAATTGAAAATAGAAAAGTAAAATTTCCTCCTAGCTAGAAATGGCAATTGTACAGCATACAAGAAAAAGGAGCTTCAATTCATCCACTAGGTTAGTCACCTAACTATGCTAATTCTGCACTGATTAATAAGGAATGTGATCTCTATTCACAATGGCCAGGTTAGTACCTTCATCCTTTAGATTCACCTGACTGAGAATAACAGAAATGACACAATTTTGTCAAATTTGCATGATGCAGTTAGTTTTTAAATGACCTATTGATGTAAAGATTATAACATAAACTGTGCACTAAATCATACTTTCTATATAAAATGATGCTTAAAGGCTGGCCTATGACAATGTGAGACTTGAAATACATATGAGAAAGAATATATTTATCATAGATTCTAAATTTAAAATGTTATTATGGTCACTACTGCTGTATTTTTACAGAACCTGTGAAGGACAAAGCATAGGAAGACATTCCTTTGAAAGTCTTGTCAGGATTATGTATGGTATGTAGGGAGGATGCTCCTTTGTGGTACACAAATACTGAGCTGTGGCCTATATTGAGAAATGCTTATTTAAAGACAGGTGTCTACGAAGTAAACAACTACATATTTTTCTCAGATATTGCTAAGGAGATAGAGTGGTACCTGCATACAAAACACAACTCCCCTGTCATCAAAATCAGGGATTAGAATTTTTTTCTAGGCAATGAGAATAGTAAACAGCTGCATACAAAATTAGGAAAATTAAATGGTAATATAATCATAGTGAGTTGTCTGCTTTTATCACTTCAGGGAGGAGGTAAGGGATGAGCGTTACTCATCATTACAGATACATGAAGCATGGACTTTTGTTGACGCAGGAGTCACGGACAACGAGGAGACAATCAATGTGGTCAAGCGATTGCCACTTTATTGCAGTTACACAGGGTTACTTATACCTGATTCACACTTGTTTGGTGTTTAGTTGCCCTCAGTAACAAGTTGCCCATTGGCGCAAAGCCCTTAGTGATAAGCTGCTGATTGGTATAAAGCCCAACGGTTACAAATAACTCTGTGGTAAAGATTACATTGTCACAAAATTCCCCAATTGTAGCTACATCCTTGTTCTCTCGGTTCTGCATCCTGTCTGGCTTTAAGCAGTTTCATAAGTTCAGCAGTTTTGCTTCTGCAAGGTGTTTTTAGCTTAGCCTTAGCCTTTGGCCTACTACGGCCTGCTGCTTTTGCCTTACACTTACCCTGACCATTGTCAACATGTTTAGCCTGACTACTCTCAACATGCTTAGCCTGACTATTGTCAACATGCTTATTAGCTGTTGCCACTGCTCACAGGGGCTTTCACCCACAGACTTTAAACACCAGCATGAGCTGAAGCATCAGGTTTTTGTCAAATGATAAGTTCCTTTTCTACCCAAAGGAACTTAAAACAAACAAGCAAATCAACAGGATGCATCCTGATTTTCTTCTCTCTGCCTACAGTTTTATCTGGAAGAAAAATTTGACAGCAAAAGGCACAGTCTAATCAAAAAATGCAGTGCTGTATTAAATGTCAGTGGCAGGAAGCACTCTTCATCTTAAATGGATGAGTACAAAGATAAGAATGGCTACTACTATTTGACAGTATCTTTTCTAGGGATGGCCATATTTTTTTTTCCCAGCTTAGCACTTGCAGAAGCCGTTTCTTATTCCAAGGTGGTTTGTTTTGGTTTGTTTTTTTGGTTTGTTTTGTTTTTTTTTTAAGTTCCAAGAACATCTGACATCAGTCCACATTAATAAAATACATCTTCATGTTCTGAAATTATAGGATTTAGTGAGGGAGAGAATAGTCCCTAAGTGATAAAAGATTTCTCATTTTATGCTATTTTCCTTGTTTCCAACTTCAGAATATGAAATGGAATTAATATAATATTACTAGATTTTTTAAAAAATATTTTTAGTCTTCTGTCTTTAGCTGACGTTTATGAGTATAGTATGTTTTCTGCAATTCATATTTAGAGCGAAGTTAATGATCGTTTAAAGAACAAGATACAGACTGTTGGCAGCAAGCAGGAATTATCTCAGTGCAGGAGGTACTGAAAAAAAGGTAACAGCATGAAATGGAAGGATTATCTCCTCTCTCAAAATACTAAGCATATAAAAAGTTTCAAGCAGCAACATCTGCCAATTTACAGCAGAGGAAATGTTACATACTTACCTGCTCAAGATTCAAAGACTGAAAAAGCAATTGGATTCTCAGTAATGGAATACTGGAAAAGATTGTAATTTTGGAACCCGAAGTACTTGCAAATAATAAAATTACATACTGATACCCTAAACTCTTACTGCAGTGGAAAGAAAAATGAAGTCCACAGTCTAAATCAACTGCAGACAATTACCACATTATAGCTTCAATAAAAATACTGCTTACTTTATAAATAACAGCTTCTGCATGTCCCATTAGTACACAAAAAAGAAAAAAACTTCCTGCAGGAATGGGTTTGTTCAGTTAATTTTTTTTCATTTACAGCTATTAAAATATGCTTATCAGGGTAGAGGTCATTTAGTGTGCTTTTCTTATGACTGTAAATACTATCCTGTGACAACTGCAATGTGAGCTATAAAAGACATTAGCCATGCCTTTAGAAATATACAGGGTAAATGGACAAAAAGCAAAGGATCAATAAGAAATGCAGAAAATAGCGCTAATTGGTGGTTTGGTTTTAATGGGGTTGTGACAGCTTTTCTTAGACTAATTTAGCAATTATATGCCTCCAGCAAAAGAAAATATTGAGAAGGATTAACAGTGAAGAACACTTGGAGTTCCATAGTTTTGTATTGTTTTGGTTCATGCAAGAGGCATATTGGATTAGCTAGAGGTTGCTGTGAGTTCCTGCCTTACAGATTTAAGAAAAACTTTGAGAATTATGGAGAAATATGGGGAAGATATAGATATTATATGACAAAGAAAATAAAAAGGCAATATCAGTATTCTTATACAAAAGAGGGCAGTTTGTAAAGGTGACAAGAACCTTTGAGACATAGTCATAACAAAATACAAGGAAGTCTGAAAAATTTATGCAGATATATAACAGTAAATAGATTTTATTTCAGGATCAAGAAAATATGAATTTTTAATTTCTTATTTTGTTTTCTTTTTACTAATGTTAAATTATGTCATAGGAAAATCTTAAACAGTTGTCTTACATTATTTTGTAAATTTCAAATTTAATTCTCTCCTGCATTCACTAAAAGCCTTTAATACTTCCTATGTGAATGAGTGTTGACCTAGATCTTTTTTCCAAACCACTGTAAGTATTCATGATCATCTGCTTTTGTTACATACATGGTCACATAGTTCACATGTGTGCCTCACTGTAAAGCTCATAGAATGAATTTTCTTTTCTGCACTTGGATACGTATTCAGAGATTTCTGTTCTTGTGAACATTTCCCATTCAAATACACATTCAAAAATTGAGATTAAAAATCTTAAATTTGTACAGCATATTTCCTTGTAAGTATATCATCAAGGAAAACATCGTTTTAAACTCTGAGATTTCATACTGAAGATCTCTGACTGAAGGAAATATTTTATGAGTGCTCACATCACAATATTTTACCTTGTGTAGCTGTGGAAGGACTGATGCCATTTTTCAAATAAAGGAGTGTAACTGAGTAGTGTCGTGGTTTAAACCCAGCCACACAGCCTCTCATCACTCCCTGCCTTCCTCCCTCAGCTTCTGGAGGGGTGGGGAGGAGAATTGAAATACTACAACTTCCGCAGGTTGAGATAAGATCAGTTTGGTAACTAAGGTATAACACAAACCACTACTGCTACCACCAATAATAAAAATGACAAGGGAAATAACAAAAGAAGAGAATACAATGGCTCACAACCAACCGATACCCAGCTCCACCCCAGCAGTGATCTAGCCCTTCTGGGGAACTGCCCCCAGTTACATCCTGGGCATGATGTGCTGTGGAATGGGATATCTCTTTGGTCAGTTTCAGTCAGGTGTCCTGTCTCTGCTTCCTGCCGGCTTCCCCTCCTCCCTGGCAGAGCATGAGGCTCAAAATGTCCTTGGTCAGTGTGAACATTCTAAGCAGTAGCTAGAAACATTGGTGTTACCAGCACTGTTCTCAGACCAAAAGTCAAAAACACAGCACTGCACCAGCTACTAAGGAGAAAAATGACTGCTACTGCTGAACCCAGGACAAGCAGCCATTTCAACAGTTCTTAAGGCAGAATTTCTAGGCTACTCGGTAAAGAGATCAAGGTTTACAAAAGCCAGTGATTATATCTGTGTTAGTAAATAGTGTATTGCAATACAATTTGGTTTGAAGAATGTAAAAGTTGGTGTTGAGCATTTCAACCTAAATACATTTCAGCAGATTTTACTGCCACACAGCTTCCAGTTGCACTGCTAGTTCCTTGTTGCAGCACACTAGGTGTGCTCCTGGAGTTAATCTTGCAGTTAAAATTAATCTGAAATGGATCTAGTCTTTATGTTCCAAACCAACTTCATGAAGCATATTAGATTTACTTTCAAAAAATATATGATTTAAAGTAATTTTTTATAAAGCTGAATGAATTATATGCCTCACAACACGTTTTACAGAATAAGCAAGGGATCAGTTTTTGTAATAAATCCTGTAAATTGTAATGTGTATTGTGATTTGCACAAAACATGCAACTTCAATGTAGTAAGAATTTTTTTAAACTTATTGTAATGTTAATTAATCAGAAACATATCAAGAAGGTATCACAATGCACAGGCTGAAAGAAAGAAATTTTGAAAGTAATTTGTACTTCAGCATCGAACTTCCCTCACATGCTTTGTTGCTTAGAGTCAGTAAGTGCAAACCAGACTTTTTTAACACATGAAAGCAATATTTTGCTTAACCATGTCGTCACAAGCAACAGTCTTTACTCCACAAAAACAATAAGAAAAAAAATCAAACTGAAGTAAACACCCAGTGTAGAAAATTGAAGCTCAGAAGTTGCAAGTTTAAAAATATTTTAAGTAATAACATTTTTGAATGGGGTCATATAGCAAAAAATTGTACTACTTTAATTTTCATTGTTGAAGAGCACAAATTTTATTCTGCATTTTCGTTTAAGGAAAAGAAGTGGGTGTTCTCTGAATATGTACATACTTAAAGTTTCTGACTCATATGCCTATGTTCATCTATTGCTGTCAAGAAAGGATCTGGACATAATGGAACAAGTTAAAAGCCTGGACACATTATGTATATACATATTCCTATCTGTGCCCTTGTCACAGGGTGCAAACTTTGTACTGAACTATGCAAACCACAGCAGATTCCTTTTCTGTTCTTTCAGTAAATCTGTCCTTGGTTTTGAAGCATCTATAGGACGCATACACATCCTAATGTGAACAGTATTATAAATCTTAATAAAATATATGCAAATATATAAAAAAAACCCAAACAACCTTTACCATGCTTTGATATGGTTTTATAGGCAAAACTGTTGTCCACAGGTTTGCTACTTTTAAAGTAGTGATTATACCTGAAACTCACTCTCATAATTGCTTTAAATGTGTTTTTGAGTTGAAACAGAAGGGCTTACCTGTTCTACTGCTCCAATGATTTGCAATTCTAATTTAAATTGAATTTGCTTTGCGTATATTCAATATTTGGGAAAGTGAAGGAATAATCACTATTAAGAGCCAGATATTGGGCAGGTTTTTATTGTGCCAAGTGTGCACATTGCTTTCCCAACATTTCTCAGTCATCATATAAATATTTTGCAGTTCTAGTCTTGGCTTATCAAGCAGAAGCTGCCAGTGGTTTTGAGTTATGCCAATTCGCAAAGCCAAAATGAACATGCAATTTTTGTTTTTAATTATTACTGTTTATTTCAGTTTTAGATGAAGATTGATTTTTTAGACATATCTGTGGTGTTAATTTCAGTCTCTAATTATAACTATATCTTGTCACATATTGCCATTTATGATTATTTTATCTTAAAAACATACACAAAGGCAACACCAAATCTTTCTAAAACATATAGAGCACTGACTCAGAAACAATGCTCCTGACACTTGAAAAAGTCAATTAAATTGATTCAGAAACAAACCAGATTATATAACATTTAAAAATCCTTCAAAAATACTTTGGAATTTGAAATAACAAAGGTTGCCAAAATATTTTCCTTTTTAAATATGTATATATTTTTCATTGCAAATGGCATTTTCATTTTAATATTATACGAAATTACAGCTTCAGCTTTGACTAGCAGTAAAATTTCAGAACTACAGGTGGTAAGGACAGCTTTATAATATTTCTAGTTAAATGAAAAGCCAGCAGCACAAATCTTTGCAGAGAACCTATTCTCTTGTAATTTTACAGCCCAGTTTTCCTGAGTCAGAAAGTTCAAACTGATTAGAACATCTACAATTCTGAGTTTTTATTTGTAACCAGCTCTCCTCTTCCAGGACTTTGAAGGTTTGCCCACATATGAAACCACAAAATTCTTAAGTCTTCATCATACTTAATCTCATGCATAAATGTCTGTACTGAGTGTCCTAACTGCAAAAACCAAAACCAAATCACATGTCTAATAGCAGGGCTTATCCAGACTTGCAGAGATGATTTTGGTAAGGTTTCTAGCTGTAGCCTACTGACAGAAATGGAATATCTTTGAGAAGTATTTGCCCTACATGGCACAAAATAAGCAAAGACTATACCAAGAAATGGAAAGGAATTAAATAAAAACTTAAAGTTTGAGGAAAACCAAAATTTCTTCCATAACCTGGAATACATATAAAAAGCTATTTAATTTCATTGCTATAAATGTTAACTAAAGAATATTGTGTTGTAGCTACTTGCACATTTGTACACTAGTATATTGTATTTTTTTTCTGCCATATTTGTCCTGAATTTATTCCTTTCATTGAGCAGGTATCTTTTATTGGAAATATTGTATGAGTGATAATATTTCCTAGCTGGAACACCCTGTATATGACTAAATACATGGGTTTCTAGATAAGCAAAAGTTGCAAAATATATTTATTTATTTTTAAGTAGAAAACCCCCATTATTTTTTCCCATTTGTATTCAGAACATTTTGAAACATGGGTTATTTAGCCCCAGAAAATTAGATAGGAAACTAAAGTAAGTTAGAATTAAAACCATCATTCATCCGATTTAATAAAATCAACATGAAATATTTTAGCTTGGGGACATTTTTCCTGTGGCAAACAATTCATTAGTATCATTTCAAAATAAACAAAACACATGAACTTAAAAAAAAAAAAAGAAAGGAAACAGAATCAATTTTGGGGTTGTTGTTGTTGTTATTATTATTGTTATTATTAATTTGGCTTTAATAGCAGGAAAAGGATGCAAAAATCTGTAATACCGTATTTTTTCATTTTGAAGAAATTCTGTGAGAACAATCTTTCAAATTGACACTTCCTCAGACATTTAGGGTGAGGAAATAATATGAGCTCAGCATGCATGAGTGAGCATTCAGCTAAGCATGTTTCTGTTCCTAAAAACCTGTAGTTCTGTTAGAAAATTTTATTAAAATAAACACTTATATTCCTTTTCCCCTGAAGGACTCTTTCTGGAAATTTCAAAATGAAGCTGTCTGGCTTTTAGATTTCTACTGGCTTACATGTTTTTAACAGAGTGTGTCCCTGAACATGACAGTTTTCTTCCCCACCTTGGCCCACCTTAATGCCAGCACAGACAGACTGTGACTGAAAAACAGTATATTAAAAAAAAAAAAAAAGCTGAAGGGCAAATTATAAAGCTTAAAAAAAAAAAAAAAAAGAAAAAAAACAAACCCAATGGGCTATAAATACATTTATTTTTACTAATATGAACAATTTTTGTTATGGACTGAAATTGTTCAAGCTAACAAACCAGACTTTTGCAATGCCAAAGCCCAAGTTGCCTAGATATTTGCTGTTGTTGCTGTTGCTGGTTTTGGTCAACATCTTCATTATCATCAAAGAAACATGAAGAAACATTAGGGCTGTCCATTTAAGCCACCTGTGTGTTAGTTTCCAGGATTATTTGTATCTTCAGGGGTCTAATATAGTAAATAGTAAATATTTATTATTTGTTGCCACCTTAGGAAGTTAAAAAAAAGTAACACCTGTTTAAAGTTTAAAAATGTAATCAGGGACAGCTCATCTGCATTGCTTTGAATTTTACCAAATAAGAACAACTTAACAAAGACGAGTATTCAAGTATTTGGCTGAATAGCTTTTGGGCAGCATAGCCTACTTAGACTTCCAAAAGCTATCCCCATCCACATGGTATCATTGTCTCCTCTAAAACTGGAACCTGTTTTCTAAAGTGTCCTGGGTTCTGTAGTAGCAGTCATTTTTCTCCTCCTTAGTAGCTGGTACAGTGCTGCGTTTTTGACTTTCAGCCTGGGAATAGCACTGATAACACCGATGTTTTTAGTTACTGCTCAGTAATGTTTACTCTGACCAAGGACTTTCTGAGCCTCATGCTCTGACAGGAAGAAGGGGAAGCCAGCAGGAAGCAGAGACAGGATACCTGACCCAAACTAGCCAAAGAGGTATTCCATACCACAGCACATCATGCCCACTATATAAACTGGGGGCAGTTACCTAGAAGGGCTAGATCACTGCTTGGGTCGGGCTAGGTGCCTGTCGGCAGGTTGTGAGCCGTTGTATTCTCTTCTTTTGTTATTTCCCTTGTCATTTTTATTATTGGTGGTAGCAGCAGTGGTTTTGTGTTATACCTTAGTTAGTGGACTGTTCTTATCTCAACCCGTGGGAGTTACATTCTTTTGATTCTCCTCCCCATCCCTCCAGGAGCAGGGGTGGGGAGAAAGGGGAGGGAGTGAACGAGCAGCTGCGTGGTTTTCTGGCTGGGCTTAAACCATGACAGAAACATAATTCCAATAATAACATTTTCTAAATTAAATGGTCAAAAATAGCAAAACAGAATTGTGACTTAATTTGTATTAAATTTGTAAATTGTGTAAAACTCCAATATTTATATAAAATAAGAATTTTAATGGAACAAATTCTGATTTAAAAGAATTAAATTTATCATATTCCAAATATTACCAGTAGTGCAGAAGTGATTGCCAAGATATTTTTCTTTATTTTAAACAGTGTTAAACCTGCTTTCAATGTTTAGCATGATACTTAATAAAACAATAGAAGGTTGTTAATTCCATGGAAATTCTTATATTTTGATTTCCCATATAAAGTAGTTGTTATTTTTTTAACTGAATCTAGTAAAACAACATGTTCTCATTTAAATAATCTGGACATTTAAATTTATTTTTAATTTGAGAACAAATTATTATGTACTGAACATCCAACAGCAACTCCCAGTGGAAGGTTTACTTTCATGATTTCAACTGGTAAAACAATTATGTCATAATTGCAACATCTTTGATATCTGAGCTCTGATCTCTGATCCCTTTTTTACAGTGGCACATGAAACCTATTCTAAAAGAAAGATAATTATTGCACAGAAAATAACTTAAGAATTAAAATGTCTATCAAAAAATATTCAATGCTGATAAAAATTCCTATAACCTATCACCTCTTGGTAGTGTAACTTTATAACTATTTGTAAACCAAAATTTGAATTTAGAATACAGTATTTTGTAAAAAAAAAAAACACAAAACATTAAGGAATAGAAGGAGAGCAGCCACCTGATCTTAATGTACTGAGCTCTTGTCACAGCTCTCTACACAGTGCTGATACCATTGGCAATGCTTGCTTTCCACAATTTGCATTTCTGACACTCTCTTCAGTCATTGTCCTTATCAGCTTGAGGTACAGTTTATGACAGATGCTTTCATCTTCTTCTGCCTAAGATCTTGAATGTTACAGCATATAGCAAATGTTTGACTTGCCTGTCTAAAATTCTTTCAATAGTGTCTCAGGCAAGACCTGCTGAGTTTGCATGGCTTAAATCAAAACGGGATTGAAACGGTTTATTGATTTACAAACAGGTGATTAATAAGCAATCAGTGTATTACAGTTTCAGTACCAACATCATTAACATGAGAGATGGGACACAATACTGAGTGTCTGCAAATTCTTAAAGAGCTTTTTCTAAGGCACTGCTGACAGACAACCACACTCTGCTCCCCCCCACCACGGCACCACCAGGCATCCTATGCCCACCAATGCCAGTCTTTCTGCCCCTTACAGATCTTCATGTTCCTTTCACACTCCTTTTCAAAATGACTCCTTTGTTAGTCCCTTAGAAATCACTCAATTCAGATGCTGTTTGCAGTTCCCTTCCACCTTAGCATTATCAGTTCTGGGCAAACACTATCTCAGAACAGGCAGTTTGGGGCACTTCATTCCAACTCTCTTTTTAACTCACTACCCAATCTTTTTGTCAAGGCCATTTCACCAAGGCCTGTGGATACTCATACAGTTAACTGCAGGAAGGTATTCTTCTTTCTGCTTGACTGTTGATTAATTCCTCACAAAAATGACCATGAGCCAGAAGATGTTCTTAAGACACTCTGGTACTTACATGGCTGCTTCTCATAATGTCCATTGCTCCCTCTATACATTCTCCTCCTCTCTTACTGAGCATTTTCCTTTTTGAATACAGTGGTGGGTTGACCCTGACTGAAAACCAAGTGCCCACCAAGCCGTGTTATCACTGCCCTCCACAGCTGGACAGGAGAGAGAAAATAGAAATAGCCTGGGTCAAGATAAGGGCAGGGAGATTACTCAGAAATTTTAGTCAGGCACAAAACAGACTTGGCTTTGGGAAATGAACTTAATTTATTGCCAATCAAATCACAGTACAATAATGAGAAATAAAACCAAATCTTAAAAACACTTTCTCCCCACACGTCCGTTCTTCTGGGGTTCATCTTCACTCCTGATTTCTCTACCTCCTCTCCCCAGAAGCACAGGAGGATGGGGAATGGGATTGTGGTCAGTTCATCACACATTATCTCTTCTACTCCTTCCTCTTCAGGGGTTCAGACCAAGTGCCCACAATGCTGCTGTATCATTGCCCTCCTCACCTGAGTGGGAGAGAAAATATAACAAAAGGCTTGTGGGTTGAGATAAGGACAGGGAGACATCACTCAGTTTCATTTCATTAGTTTCCCATTCTCCAGGGAATCGGAACTGTGGTCATTTCATCACATGCTTCTTCCTCTTTAGAGGAGGACTTCTCAAACTCTTCCCCTGCTCCAGTGTGGGGTCCCTCTTACAGGATTCAGTCCTCCATGACCTTTGCCAGTGTGAGTCCTTCCCGTGGGCTGCAGCTCTTCATGAACTGCTCCAGTGTGGGTCCCTTTCATGGATGCAGTCCTTCAGAAACAGACTGCTCCAGTGTGCGTCCCCTGCAGGGTCACAAGTCCTGCAGCAGACCTGCTCCAGTGCGGGCTCCTCTCTCCATGGGCCCACAGCTCCTGCCAGAAGCCTTCTCCAGAGTGGGCTTCTCACAGGGTCACAGCAGCCTTTGGGTGTCCCCCTGCTCCTGTGTGGCATCCTTCCAGGGCTGAAGATGGAAATCTGCTCCACCATGGACCTCCATGGGCTGCAAAGGCACAGCTGCTTCACCATGGGCTACACCACAGGTTGCAGGGCAATCTCTGCTCTGGCCCTTGGAGCACCTCCTCCAGTTCTTCTTCACTGACCTGTGTGTCTGAAGGGATGTTTCTCAAGTATATTCTCACTCATCTCTCCAGCTGCTGTGGAGAAGAAAGTTTTTTCACCTCTTCTTAACTATGTTATCCCAGTGTGTTACCATCATCGTTGTTGGGCTTGTCCTTGGCCAGTGGTGGGTCTGTCTTGGAGCCGGCTGTCATTGGCTCTGTAGACACAGGGGAAGCTTCTGGCAGCTTTTCATGGAAACCACACCTGCAGCCCATCCTCCAGGTGCTCCTACCTTCATTTTGCCACTCAAACTTAATACAAGTACCTGCATTTCAGATGATTCCTAACAAAGTAAATTCATGGGCAGAAAGTAAGGATTTCCTGCCTTGTAACAGAACCACTTTGCTAAACAAAAATCCTAATCCAATGTTTTTTTGCCTTAGCTTTCTTATGATATTAGATTAATCTCAAACTCACCATCTGATGTTGGAATGGGACCCAGTTTGTGTTACCCTTTCTGAAATTGGGACATAAGAGGTCAAAGAAATATTAATATGGTCACTTTAGTCTTCAGGATTTCTTCAGCCTCTAGGAGCTTGCATTTATTTGGTACTGTTGTGGTTTAAGCTTTGTCGTAAATTAGAAAACCACGTAGCCTACTC